>VSMD01088462.1:0-34917 GCA_008750895.1 Mirza zaza | reverse complement strand
GGTGGCTCAAGCCTGTAATCCTAGCTCTCTGGGAGGCCGAGGTGGGCGGATCGTTTGAGCTCAGGAGTTCCAGACCAGCCTGAGCAAGAGCGAGACCCCATCTCCACTATAAATAGAAAGAAATTAATTGGCCAACTAAAAAATATATATAGAAAAAATTAGCCGGGCATGGTGGCACATGCCTGTAGTCCCAGCTACTTGGGAGGCTGAGGCAGCAGGATTGCTTGAGCCCAGGAGTTTGAGGTTGCTGTGAGCTAGGCTGACGCCATGGCACTCACTCTAGCCTGGGCAATAAAGTGAGACTCTGTCTCAAAAAATAAATAAATAAATAAAAGAGTGTGTGTGGGCATGGCCTTGAATTGGCCTGTGAGCACATGAAAGGCATGTTTCAGTCCAGCTGTTCAACACCCTCAGTAACTCCCTAGCCCTGGGAGGTGCGTCCCTCCCCAGGTCTGAAAGGTTCCCTAGAGATTTATTATACACATGTCCTTCCTTTTTCAGATCTAATAACTATCAACAATCTATTACCTTTCTATCAACTATCTACCTATCTATGTATAATTTTATTACATTTTAAAAATAGTTATATAAAATTCCATAGCATGGATATATCGTTATTTCTTCAACCATTAATTCATTAAAAGGCATTTAGTAAAATTGCTCCAAAATATCTTTCCTATGTAAGGTCTAATATGGATATTATATCTCTTTAAATTATATTATCAAAAATATAATTACTAATTTTATGAAATTTGTTTTAGTATAAAGTTAAGGAAAAGATGAAACTTTATTTCCTTTTCCAGATGTTGGTTACTGGGCCCAATCGCATAAGTTTAATAATTTCCCCCCCACTGTTCTAAAGTACCACATTTATCATATACTAATTTTTTTAAAAAGAGAAGAACCTACCTCTACATTATTTTTAATCCAAATATTCTGCTTTTAAAATTCTACTCCAATGAGCTAGTTATCCATCCATTATATGTATCACTCAGTCTCCGTGTGTTTAAAAATTGTGGCTGTAAACTTTAATATCTGATTGGACAAGCCCCATCCTTTCTTTCCAGAAGAAAAACTTTCTGGGTAATCTTACAGGCTTATTAATCTACACAGGAGATCGTCCAACTTTTTCTATAAAGGGCCAAATAGTAATATTTTAAGTGTATGGGTTATTAGGTCTCTATCACAACTATTCTACTTGGACTTTATAGGGCAAAAAGCAATGGGCAATATGTAAATGAATGAGGATGGCGTGTTACAGTAAAATTTTATTTATGAGAACAGGTGGCTGGCTAGATTTGGGCCTGAGCCATAAATTACCATCCTCTGGTGTGAATGAAATTTATAGTGTATTGGCTAAATATAATGTATTGTCTTATAGCCCCATCATCAAAACTCTTACTTCTTCTCCTTTTCCTCATTAGGCTATATGTCAGCTTTCATGATTTGGTCAATCACTTACTTTTATGGTCTTGTTTATGACAATTCTGCAAATATACTCACATATGTCAAAATACTTCTTGGACTTTATCATGATCTTTTGTATCTCCATACTTTTGCACAAATTATTTTCCTTTCAAAAATGCTATTTCTAACTAGGCATGTGGAGCAAGATAGCACAGTAGACATCTGTAGCCATCTTACTCCCACGGGAACAGGAATCTGGGGGACCCATCCAGATTATTAAGGGAAAGAGCAATTATGAGACTTGCATCTAAAATGGTCTTGTGGTGCCCTCTAGTGATTAAAAAAGGATACAATAGTTCACTCAGAATTTCTAAACAAGCCCACTGAAACATGAAGGTCACAAACCCAGAAAGCGAAAACTGGAATAAATACCTAATTATTCAAAGTAATTCAAAGACAGAGATATATATCTACAATATATAATAATAGACTAGGAAATATGGCCTCACCAAATAGATATACAGATAAATGATCTGGCAGACAAAGAATACAAAATAAGTGTTTTAAGAAAACTTAGCAAATTTCAAGAAACCACAGATAAAAAGTCATAAATTTATCAGAGAAATTTAACAGTAAAATTGGAATAACAAAAAAATATTAAACAGAAATCCTGGAGGTGAAAAACACAATAAATATAATGAAAAATGCAATAGAAGATATCAATAGTAGAATTGATTAAGCACAAGAAAGAATTGGTGAACTCAAGGAAGATTATTCAAAAACACACAGAAGAGAAAAAAGAATGAGACAGAACAAAGAAAAATTATGAGATCTATAGGACATCACCAAAAAGGCATATATACATATCATTACCATTTAAAAAAGACTAGAGGATTAAAAAGGGGTAGAAAGCTTATCAAAAGAAATAATAACAGAAAACTTTAGAAACCTAGAGAAAGATACAAATAACCATGCATAAGAAGGTCAAAGGACAATAATCAGATTCAACCCAAATAAGACAAACTCAAGACATACTATAATCTAACTCTCAAAAGTCAAACACGAAGAGATTACAGCAGCAAAAAAAATATATGCAAATAATACATAAGGGAATTCCAATATGCCTGGCAGCAGACTTATCACCAGAAACCCTATAGGGAAATATCCCTGACATGCATAGATGCAAAAATCCTCAAAAAATATTATACTAAACATAAGAATTCAATAGTACACTGAAAAGATCATTCACCATGATCAAGCATGATTCATCCCAGAAATGTAAGGATGATTTAACAAACACAAATCAATAAATTTGATACATTATATTAACAGAATAGAGGTTAAAAGCATAATTATCACAATAGATGAAGAGAAAGCATTTGACAAAATTCAATATCACTTAATCACAAAATCTCTCAACAAATTAGGTATAGAAGAAACATGCCTCAACATGATAAAGGTAATATGTGATAAACCGATAGCCAACATCATAGTGAATGAAGAAGAGTTGAAACTTTTTCCTTTAAGATCTGGAAGGAGACAGAATGCCCACTTTCACCACGACAATTCAACACACTACTGGCAGTCCTAGACAGAGCAATTAGGCAAAGGAAAGAAATAAAAAGTATCCATATTGGAAAAGAGAAAGTCAAATCATCCCTGTTTGCAAATAACAGGATCTTATATATAGAAAAAAACTAAAGACTCCACCAAAAACCTGTTACAATAAACAAATTCAGTAAAGTTGCAGGATACAAAATGCTACAAAAGTCAGTAGTATTTCTATATATTAATAGCAAGCTGTCTAAGAAGAAATCAAGAAGGGAATCACATTTATAATAGCTACAAAAATTACCTAGGAATAAATGTAACCAAGGAGGTGAAAAATCTGTACAATGAAAATTATAAAACATCAATGAAAGAAGTCAAGAAGGAGAAAAATAAATAGAAAGATATTCCATTTTCATGGATTGGAAGAGCTAATATTGTTAAAATGTTCATACTACACAAAGTAATCCACAGATTCAATGCAATCCCTATGAAAATTCCAATATCATTTTTCACAGAAATGGAAAAAAACTTAAAATTTATATGAAATCACAAAAGTCCCTAAATAGCCAATGCAATCTTGAGAAACAGGAAGAAAGCTGGAAGCATCACACTACCCAATTTCAAAATATAATATTAATACAAAGGTATAGTAACCAAAACAGCATGGTATTGGCATAAAAACAGACACATAGATCAATGGAACAAAATAGAGAACCCAAATATAAATCCACATAATTATAGCCAAATAATTTTCATCAAAGCTGCCAAGAATACACAATGGGTAAAAGACAGTCTCTTCAATAAATGGTGCTGGGAAAACTGGGTGTCCACATGCAAAGAATGAAACCTGATGCCTATCTCTCATCATATGCAAAAATCAATTCAAAATGGATTAATGGCCTAAATGTAAAACCCCGAACTATGAAATTACTAGAAGAAAGCATAGGGAAAATGCTACATGACATTGGTTTGTGCAAGGATTTTTCAGACAAGACCTCAAAAGCAGGAGCATCAAAAACAAAAAGAAACAAGTAAGACTACATCAAACTAAAGTTTCCCCAGAGCAAAGGAAACAATCAACAATGTGAAGAGACAACTTACGGAGTGGGAGAAAATATTTGCAAATTTTACATCTGACAAGGGATTGATAATCAGAATTTTTGAGAAACTCAAAAACTCAACAGAAAAACAAATCCACATAATCTGACAAGGGATTGATAATCAGAATTTTTGAGAAACTCAAAAACTCAACAGAAAAAAAAATTCACATAATCTGACTAAAAAACTGGCGAAAGACATGAAAATCATTTATCCAAAGAAGAAACACAAATGGACAACAGGTGTATGAGAAAATGCTCGGCATCACTGACAATCAGGGGAAATGCAAATCAAAACTATAATAAGATATCATCTCATTTCAGTTAAAATAGTTATTTTTTGTCAAAATATATTTTGTCAAAATGACAAAAATAAATAAATAAATACTGAGGAGGCTGTGAATAAATGAGAATACTCATACACTATGGGTGAGAATGTAAATTAATACAGCCATTATGAAAACCATTTTGGAATTTCCTCAAAAAATTAAAAATAGATCTATATTAAAAAAATAAAAAATAGATCTATATGATTCAGCAATCCCATTACTAAATACATATTCAAAGAAAATTAAGTAAGTATATTGAAGAGACATCTGCATTCTCTTATTTTTATAACACTATTCACAATAGCCAAGATACGGAATCAACTTAAATGTCCATCAACAGATGAATGGATAAAGAAATTATGGTATATATAAACAATGGAATACTACTCAGCCATTAAAAATGATGAAATCCTGTCTTTTGTGACAATATGGATAAGCCTGGAAAACATTATGTTAAATGAAAAGAGCCAGCAACAGAACAACAAATACCACATGATCTCACTCATATGTGGAATCTTAAAAGAAATTATTCCATAAAAGTTGAAAGTAGAGTATTGGTTACATGAGACTGAAGAAAATAGGGAGGAGACAGTGATGGGTAGATGTTGGTCAGTGGGTTCAATATTACAGTTACGAAGAATAAGTTCTGGCACTCTATTGAACAGTAGGGTGACGATAGTTAACAAACTGTATTGTATATTCCAAAATAGCTAGAAGAGAAGACTTTGAATGTTTTCACAACAAAGAAATAATAAAGGTTTAAGGTGATAAATATGCTAATTATCATGATTTGATCATTACATAATGCATACATGCATTGAAATATCACATTGTACCCCATGAATATGTACAATTACATTGTGACAATAAAAAATATAGAGGAAAAAAATGCTATTTCCTGTCCTTTGCTGTTCTGTTGAACATGTACTTATCATTTCATTTCAGATAAAATACTTTAAAATAAATTTTCATCTGTCTGAATTCCACTCCAGGGCATATAGCTTTTTATACTTCCAAGTATTCTCACTGGTATCATTGACCTGGATAAATTTGTTTGCAAATGTATGTAGCTCACCTATGAGCAAGAAACAAACTGATTTGTTCTTATATAACAGTACATACTTCAGTTTTGGCATATTAAGAGGTGCTACATATAAACATTTACCAAATGTTATCACATATCAAATAAAATCACATTGAATGCTATGAAGTACCATAAATACATTAAATATTATAAATCTATCTAGATAAACATAAATATTACTGTTCTTTCAGAAAGAGGAAAGATGTTTGTTCTGATGGTTATCTGTTTAAAAGAAGAGCTAAAGAAGAGAAAATCCAGCCTGTTATTCCATGGTACAGTTGCCTTTGAGATGCCCTGGTGGAGCTTAGGGGTTTCTCTAATATGCATCATTGAGGTATATTTTGCTCTGTGAGTCAAATTTAAAAAGCTTTCCTAATTTTATGATAAGTCTCAACTTTTATTGATATGTATACATGTTTGTTCTTAACTTTGAAAACTTTTTTCTCTTGTGATCTCTCTCATTCTCTTCCCCCCTTATATGTTTATGTTTATCTTTTGGTATTTTCATTATGTTGTAATAGTTACATTTATAAAATACTCTTTTAATGCCTTTCCAACTTAACCTTGTAATACTTGGCTTGACAGTTTTAAATGACACTGTTTAACTCCCAACTATATAATGATTTCATACGTCAATGAGGATTTTCTAATCTACCCTCTCAGGTGTGCTTCTCCTTCATTAGTTGTATTAAATATAACATATCAGAATATGTCATTTAAAAGTATTCTTCCCCCTTGTTCTCATATTTTTCCTACATATATAATTTAACATATTTAATGTTCACTATCAGTCATTCTGCCAGTTTTACCAGTAGCTTCTTGATTCAATATGGTTGTACTGTAGTAGATTCCCTCAAAAAAATTCCTCATAAAAAGGCTAGTACAAGGAGAAACTGGGTATCTTTCAGTCTATACACTCTAACAAATGTCAGAAACTGATATCTGCCCATTCTTTGCACCTCTAAACTAAGCTTCATAGATGATTGGATTAAGGATGCCAGTCTATAAAGGGGAAAAATTTCATAACTTTCTTTCAGATAAATAAAATATAACTCTTGTAAATTTAGATTTTGAAAGGGGTAGGTTTAGTCATACAGACTATATCCTTGTAGATATATAATCTTATAAAGTAATATACCTTACTGGGCTTAGAATACATTTGGAGTGCAGTGATGATGAATCAGGTGTAATTGCTGTACTGAAAGACAGACTAGAAATAGCCAAAGGATGAAGAAAATGATCAAAGAGAAACAAAGGAGCTGGCCTGTGGTCCCAAGTATAATAACTTACTAAATGAAATTATACATTGTTGACAATAATACCACAAAAAAGCTGTGTGTCTTTATCAGTGTACCATTAAGAGATTCTTAATGTCAATGTGTTTTTACTGAAGATTCCAATCTTAATCATTAGTTAAAGTGATTTTCTCTTCTTTCTTACTGAAGTGCTTTTTCTCTTAACACTATCCTGGAAGTTATCCCATAACAGTTCATAGTGATCTTCATCGTTCTTTTTTTATAGACACATGACATTCTTTTTTTTTTTAATGCAATCACTTTCCTATTTGAGGACATACATTGTTTCCAACATTTTACAATTGAAAGTAATGGTACAATACATAAACTTGCATATTTCTGTTTTGTTATTGATGAGGCTATATCTTCAGGATAAATAGCTAACTCTATATGTGGTTTTGCTAGGTCTTTCCAACTTTCCCTAATGAAGGGTTGTACCAATTTATATTCCCACCAGCAATATCATAATACCTGTTTCCCTACAGCTTTGCTTATAGAATGGTTATTCCATATTCTAATTTTTGTCAGTCTGAGTAAGAGCTTAGAAATAATGTCTCAATGTTTTAATTTTTATATCTTTGTTATATTTTGTTGGTGAATCATCTGTTCATGTCTTTCCTCCATTTTTTCTATCAGGTTTTTAGTATATGCCCATCAAGTTTAAATAATTCTTTATATATTAGAGATAATTGCATTTGACTATGGTATATGTTCTGAATATTTTCTTCTAGATAAATTATATTCTGTTTTTGTTTATACTGTTTTTGTCACACAAAATTTTTCGTTGGTATGTGATCAAATCAATTATTTTTTATTCCCTGTAGGTTTTGACTTATAGTTAGAAATCTTGTGTCTCTACCAAAGTTAAAGAGGAATTCATTTATAGTTTCTTCTAGTGCCTTTATGTTATGTTTTTTGTTTGTTTTTTGCATTAAGATCCCTTCCTTTTAGCCTTTTTTTCTGCCCTAGAATTTGTGCTTTTGGAAGACTTAGTTGAAACTGCCTTTCCCTTTAAATTAGCCTTGCTTGTTTAAATAAAGTCCCTTCTTAATACCAAAACCAAAGAAGGACACAGCAAAAAAAGAAAACTGAAGAACAATATCCCTGGTGAACATAGATACAAAAATTCTCAACAAAATACTAGCAAATTGAATCAATAGCACATCAAAAAGATAATACACCACCATCAAATGGGTTTTTACCAGGGATACAAGCATGGTTCAACATATGCAAATCAATAAATGTGATATATCACATAAACAGAAATAAGTACAAAAGTCATATGATAATTTCAATCGATGCAGAAAAAGCATTCAATAAAATTCATCATCACTTTATGATAAAAATCTGCAACAAACTAGGCATAGAAGGAATATATTACATAATAATAAATGCCATATATGACAAACCCACAGCCAACATCATACTTAATGGGGAAAAGTTGAAAGCATCATTCCCCCTATGAACTGGAACAGGGCAAGGATGCCCACTTTCACCACTCTTATTCCACATAGTACTAGAAGTTCTCACCAGAGCAATAAGGAAAAGAAAAGAAGAAAAGGCATCCAAATTGGAAAAGAGGAAGTCAGGTTGTCCCTGTTTGGTGATATGATCTTATATCTTGAAAACCCTAAAGACTTCACCAAAAAACTCTTAAATTTAATAACTGAATTCAGTAATGCTTCAGGATATGAAATGAACATACAGAACTTAGTGGCATTTTTATATGCCAATAGCAATCTAGCCAAAAACCAAATCAAGAGGCATAACCCCATTTACAATAGCTGCAAAAATAAATAAATAAATACTTAGGAATATAATGAACTAAGGAGATGAACGATGTCTACAGGGAAAACTACAAAACACTGATGAAAGAAATTTTATATGACACAAGCAAATGGAAAAATATCCCATGCTCATGGACCACAAGAATTAATATCATTAAAGTGATCGTGCTGCCTAAAGCAATTTACAGGTTCGATGCAATCCCTAACAAAATACCACAGTCATTTTTCACAGAATTAGAAAAAAACAATTCTAAAGTCCATATGAAACAAAAAATAGTCCAAATAAACAAAGCAATCTTGAGCAAAAAGAAGAAAGTTGGAGACATCACATTGCCTAACTTCAAATTATTCTCTAAGGTAATAGCAGTCCAAACAGCATGGTACTGGTATAAAATAGACACAGAGATCAATAGAATAGAACAGAGAACCCAGAAATAAAGCCACATACTTAGCCAACTGATCTTTGACAAAGTTGACAAGAATATACTCTGGGGAAAGGATACCCTTTTCAATACATGGTACTGGGAAAATTGGATTGTCATATGCAAAAGAATGAAATTGGACACCTATCTCTCATCATATATAAAAACCAACTCAAAATGGATTAAAAACTTTGGATGTAAGACCTAAAACTATAAAAACAGTAGAAGAAAACTTGAGGAAAACTGTTCTGGACATTGGTCTAGACAAAGGATTCATGACCAATACCACAAAAATACAGGCAACAAAAACAAAATGGGACTTCATTAAACAATAAACCTTCTGCAAAAGAAAGAATCAGCAGAGTGAACAGACAACCTATAGAATGGGAAAAAATATTTGCAAACTATATATATCTGACAGGGGACTAACATCCAGAATTTATAAGAAACTCAACTCAACAGCAACAAAACCATACAATTAACCTCATTATAAGTGGGCTAAGGATATGAATAGACATTTTTCAAAAGAAAAATAAATGGCCAACAAGAATATGAAAAAATTTTCAATATCATTAATCATCAGAGAAATGCAAATTATTATAAAACCACTATGAGATATCTTCTTACACCAGAGTGGCTATTTTTAAAAAGACAAAAACTAACAAATGTTGACGGGGATGTGGAGAAAAGGGAACAGTTCTACACTATTTATGGGAATATAAATTAGTGCAACCTCTATGAAAAAACAGTATGGAGACTTCTCAAAGAACTAAAAATAGAACAATCATATAATCCAGTAATCCCATTCCTGGATATCTAACCCAAAGGAAAAGAAATCAATATATAAAAAGAATACCTGCACGTCCATGTTTATCACAGCACTATTCACAATAGCAAAGATATGAAATCAACCTAGAGGTCCATCAACAGAGGATTAGATAAAGAAACTGTGATATGGACACAAAATGGAATACTATTCAGCCGTAAAAAAGAATGAAATCATATCTTTATAGAAACATGGATGGAACTGAAGACCATTATCTTAAGTGAAATAACTCAGTTGCTGAAAGACAAATACCACATATTCTCATGTATAAAAGGAAGTTAAATAATGTGTACATATGGAAAAAGAGCATGGAAAGATAGACATTGGAGACACAGAGGTGTGGAGGGAGTGGATGATGAGAAGTTGCTTGGCTGGTACAATGTGTGTTGCTTCAATGATGTATACACTTATGGACCTGACTTCACCACGATGCAATATATTGATGTAACAAAATTGCACTTTGTATCTCATGAATACATACAAATAAAAAATAAATGGGAAAAAGTAGTTTCTACTGTTAGTCAAATAAAGGAAGCTCTGAGATTGGAAAAAGTAAAAAATAAATAAGTCACTGGCTTGGCCCTTTAAGATGCTCCTACCATGAAATCTTCCCCCTGCAGTTGTGCTCTGAAGTGTTCTATCTGCCCATTGCTTTTTAGTATCTTCAGAATAGGTTTGGATATAATTTTTCCAGTGGCCACTCCATTCCACACTCAGGCTCTTTGTCAGTGTCCTTCTCTTCTGGGTCTTCACCTGAAGTTTTTCTCAGTCTACCTGTGCTCACTGGGATGAATTAGAAGCCATTGGGACTGGGGCACTGGTATTTGTTTATTTTTCTTTTTAATCAAGTTATTTTGTTGTTTCTGCATTATCTATCTTCAAGTAATAATGAGAGTTTAGTTGTGTATAGACATTTCATAGATGCATAGTTATTTCACATGGTTTGGGAAGGTGATTTTGGGAGGGTATTTATTTATTATACTGCCTCTGTTATCTACAGCTACCAGGAAATATTCTGTATGTTCGTGGATTCAACAAAAATTTATTCATGATCCTGGCTCATCACAGATGCTTTTCCTGTCCCAGCAATAGAACATCCATCCATATTCAAGCACAATTATTGTGACAATTCCTCCTTTTTGTGAATTCCTACAATATGTTGGGGCAAGTATTATACAAGATACTTTACATCTAAATTTTTATTGACTCCTCAAAATAATATTGCAAAGGAGGTTTGATAATCTTCATTTTAACAATAAATAAACTGAAGGACAGAGGAAACTAGAAAAAATTGCCCAAGCTCATTCAACTGGCAAACGACAGGGCTGAGACTTAAAGTGTATCTTTCTTACTCCAATACCCATGCAATTCAAACCAATTTATCCAATTTAATTTCCCAACAGTTAATGGGTAGATTTAGTCTGTGGATAAGGCCCTGGGTAAATATTCATATGGAAGTTTCACATCAGTTCTGTAAATCACCACCTCCGGCCAGTGCATTCTCTCTCTTATAATAAAAGAGAGCAACTCTGACAAACTTGACCCTGAGGCACTTATTATCAAGTCTGAGTCAAAGGAGGGGAACTCTTATCATGTAACCTTGGGTTATCATGTAAACTTGGGTTCAGTAAAAACACAGAAAAAAATGACAAATCAGTTAATGTGTTCTATTTGCCAGTTCACTTTTACAAATTTTAAAAATTTAAACTTTTATTTAAAAATAATCTAGATTTGATTATAAATCAGTAAGATATATTATTGTAAATGTAATGAAACTAGATTAGATAGGATAACAACAAAAAAGTCATACCAGTGTAATATTTGTTTCCTAATTTCTCAGTGATTTTTTGGTAGCTTAATACAATCTCCTTTGACCCTAAACATTTTAAACATTAATGAATTCAAAAACCAAGAATTATTAATTGAGCAAAATAATCACTGTATTACTTTGAATTTTAAATTAGAAATACATAAACAAAATCTTTAACATAGGTTAAAAACATCAGAAATAATTAAACTACATGATTACGATCATATTAATTTTTTGAAATTACTGGTTGTCAAGGTAGAGCTGTTCATTTTTAATTCATTAATCATTTCTAGAAGTTTTGAATTAAGCATTTCAAGAACTATTTCAAAAACCTTTGCAATTGTGCCAAAATCTCTAGAATTAGCTTCCCTGTAACTTCTATCTTCATGAAATTTTTCTGTACAAAGTTAACCTATAAAAGATATAAAATTACTACAGTAAACTGCAAATTTTGTGAGTAACATTTGGCAATATACGACTCATCTCTTTTACTTCATTTCCTTTATACTAATTTAGTAATAAAATCATAAATTATACTAAGAAAAGTAAATATGGCATGCCATTAGTTGCATTATTATCAATACCATCTGACAATATTTGACCTGCAAATTTTATTTCATGTCCTTTCTATGAATTTAGTGGTAAAATCATAAATTATGCAAGAAAAGTATACAGGAAATGTCATTTTTAAATGATTGGCAATAACATAACAATAACTAATATTATTAATTACAGTAAATTGATGAAATGAAACACTATGCATCTATTAACCAGAATGAGTTGGGGCAACTCATTTTGTGGGAAAAATCTCCAAGAAAATTTTCAGAGTGAAAGAGACTTGGTCTCCTACTCATTGTGTGAAGGGAAGCTGCCTTTCTGACTGACAATGCTGTACTATAGCCATTACTAGAGTATGAACAACTTCAATTGCACGAAGTCACTAAAATGTTTGGATGTTTTGGTTACTCTAATTTTTTAAAAACATATAGTTAATTTATTTATGTTTAATTTGCTTCATTTCTATCTTTCAGATCCAATGCTTTATAAAACGCTAATAATTATAATTATGTTTTAAGTTTGGCTCAATGCTTCAATTCATATATGGAAAATGGGGATGACATGGTAATTTTCAAACTTGTAATTATAGAATCCTATTTTCACTCTGCTAGCAGATCTGGCATTTGAAGGGTTAGAGCAAAAGGTTTGTTTTATGACTAATAGTATTGGATCGAGGGAACTCAGATAAGTCAAATTACTAGTAATTTCATTAATCACGGCAGGTTTTCTTTTGGAATTTATTTTCTTTAAAGTTAAAAGCAGAGTGGAAATTTCTTTTTAAGACTGATAAGCAAAATAAGGATTATATGTGAGTGCATAGAACAAAAACTGTGCTTCAGTTGGTTTTCCAACTTCAGGGTTCAGTATGGACTCCAGATGAAAGGACAGGCCATTATATGGACTCCAGATGAAATGACAGGCCATTAGCAGAAGGAACAAAATGTATGCTCATTAAATGGTCCCGCCATATATCAAGAGTCATCGTCGCTAAAGGAATGGAATGTATGTGCCCAAGAAATCATAACTTTCTTTTTGGAGTGTTATAATGTCTATATCTCTGATTTATTGTTATTTTTTTCCTCTCTCTGTTCAACCCAACATTGATTTTTATTAAGTATTCTTTTAAGATTCTTACCTGTAAATTAATCTGCATTGCGAAGCAAATTTAGAATAAACAGGACCGCATTTTGAAAATCAGTAAAGTCACTGATGAAAGGGACTACATCAGTATTAAGAAGGATTCGTGGTGGCAGGCCCTTCTGGAAGTTGTATGTGTTGGTCAAGGTGGTGGGAAAGAGCGATGCAGCTATATATCCCACAGCCATGACCCATTTTCTCTCAAAACGTGCTTCTGGTTTAGAATAATAATCATATCTAAAAGAACAGGAAGAGAGCAACAAAATTTTAGAAGCTGAAAGTTGAAAAGAACTAGTTGAAAAGAAATAACAGAATCAAGAAAACTAAATCCTAAGCAAACAGAAAGGAAAATAGAGAAATAATGCTAATATAATTTGTGGAATTCTCCTCAATTTAAAACTGAGTGTTACTCTCTGGGTAAAGGGAGATCGCTAAAATGAGGATGATTAAAAGTCTGTTAAAGGAGCAATAATATACAAAAATTCCCTTCCAGACTTCAAATAGTGTGTAACTGCCACTCCTCACGCTGGAAAGGGTAGAGCACAGGGTACCTGAACTGTGTAAACTAATCATGGTTGATGGTAGAGACTGCCTTGGAAACAAGGGATATAAGTGAATATGGTATACTAAGGCACACTCCTCTCTTTCCTTCCTTCTCTCTCTTGACATTAATAATACTAGCAGCCAGCCCTTTACTTTTGAGGTGGATAAAGTGTCTCTTCTGGGAAACCAGGTAAGCTCAAGAGAAAAGACTTAAAATTATTGGCACCATAGTGCCAATACTTAAAAGACCTAAACAACCCAGCAAGATTACTCTAGAGATGTGTTCTTAGAAAAATTCACTCAAGCGCTTCAGAGCTTCTGAATGATCCTCTTTATATGATATGAGTAGACATCCAGGTATTACCAGATACCTGCGAAAAGCCTCTAACACAGATAAGAGACACGAAACAAAATAACAAGCAGAAAAAAAAATGAGAAACAAGTTATACATGTTTATAAAGGATCAGGAATCAGACTGGTTTTGGACTTCTCACAAGTAAAAGTGAAGCTAAAAATTAATGAAGAAATTACTTTAAAATTCTAAAAATTACCAGCCTAGATTCCCATATTCACCTCAAAGCTCAGTCAAAAAATAATGATAGATAAAAATATATTCATATATGCAAAGTCTCAAACAATTTTACCTATCATATATCTATTCAGAATCTACTGGAGGCTGTGCCCTACCAAAATAAAATACATGAAGAAATATCATGGGTTCATCTGGATCCAAGGAGTCTAGAGCTCCTCCATCTGGAACTCCAACCAATTTCATGTATAAGGACTAAGGACCCAGATTCTGTACTTTTCTAGGGAAATGGGTGAAGCTTATCAAAGGTGACTTAGAGCTGAAGTAGCCACAGTGGGGAAACTCCTTACAAAAAGCAAACAGTTGCATGTCTTTATAGCTACAGCAGCTGCGGAAGATCTACTTGTACATAATTTTAAACCTAAACCAAGGGGTCTCAAACTAAAGAAGATATCAGGGTGCCTCCAGAATAGCCCTGTACCATACAGGCTGTCCTGCTGCAACCAGAAGCCTCTGAACCTGCTCCCATTCCTGAAGAGATACTTCAAGAGGTGAGTCCAGAGGCGTGGGGAGGTGGGAGACCAGGAAGGGTTAAAACCACCATTCCTGTGCAAGTGAAGGTACAGGCAGGAATGGCACCACCACATTTAAAGCAATACCCCTTGAGGGAAAAGGAACAACAGGGATTCCAGCCTCTGCTGTCTTCTTTTGTTTGTTTGTTTTGGTTTGAACTTATTTAGACATTGCCAGTCCCCATACAACACACCCATCCTGCTGGTCCTGAAACCTGGGACTAAAAAATACAGATTTGTTCAGGACTCAAAAGCCATTAACCAAATTGAAGAAGACATTCACCTGGTGGTCCCCAATCCTTAAATGCTACTCACAACTCTGGTGAACTTTGCTGATTCACAGTCTTAGGTCTAAAAGACGCTTTCTTCTGCAACCTTCTGAGCTCAGAATCACAAGAAGTGCTTGCTTTTGAAGGAGAGAACCCAGGAAGCCAGATACAAAAGCAAAGCAACAATACTGTTGGACAGTTCTTCCCCAGGGTTTCAAAAACTCCTCTATTATCTTCAGGGAAATCCTTGCTAAAGACCTCTGAGACCTCCAATTGGATTTTACTGCAATATGTCAATGACATATTAGTTGCTAGTGTGACAAAAGAGACACCTGATCAGAACACTATGTTAACTCTCAACTTCCTGGCTGAATGTGGGTACAAAAAAAAAAAAAAAAAAACTCAAGTTTCACAACCTTCAGTTAAAAATTTCAAGTATGAGGTTTCCCAAGGACAGAGGAACCTGCTCCCTGATCAGACGTTGGCCCTGGCCAGACCCAACACTTGGCAACAGATGTGGGACTTCTTAGGCATGGCTGGATTCTGCCGTATATGGATTCCTAACTTTGGTCTATTGCTAAGCCCTAGATGATTCCTTAAAGGGAGAAGATAAGGAAGCTTTAAAATGGTCTGGGGACTGTCAAAAGGCCTTTTTAAATATCAAGGAAAAGCTGTTAATTGCTCCAGCATTGGGGCTCCCAGATATGAGAAATCCTTTCAATCTCTTTGTACATGAGAGAAAAAGAATAAATCTGGAAGTGTTAACTCAGGGTTTGGGAAATATTAAGAGATCTGTAGCTTATTGTTCAAAACAATTGGACATTGTTACAAAGGATGGCCTTTTTGCCCTAGAGCTTTTGCCACCACTTGTGACCTGCTTCAGGAAGCAGAAAAGTTTACGTTAGGCCAGCCCACACCACCTGCGCACGCACCTCGCTGTGCGCTTCCCTTGCTGGAACGAAAAGGAGGATACTGGCTGACCTCTGGGAGGCTTGGCAGATGCAGGGCATCATTTTACACAATCCAAATGTACCATTGAGAACAGTCCCTACTTTAAACCCTGCCACCTTACTTTCTCAAATGCCATGTGAACCTGTGCATGACTGTTTAAAAATAATTGAACAAGTTTATTCTAGGCAATCAGATCTGACAGAATACCCTTAGACAGCCCGGACTTAGAGATGTTTACTGATGGAAGCAGTTTTATGGATCAGGGACAGTGGAGAGCTGGATTTGCAGTGGTGACTCATCGACAAACATTAGAAGCTGAGGGGCTTCCCCCGGCACCTCAACACAGAAGGCAAAACCAGTAGCCCTTATTAGGGCACTCCAGCTAGGTAAATGAGCACGAGTGACCATTTACGTTACACTTTTTCTGTTGTTCATGCTCATGGGGGCCATCTGGAATAAAAGGGAACTCCTAACCTCTGGTGATAAAGAAATAAAACCTACTAAAAAAAATCCCAGCCTTGCTAGTTGCCATTTTAGCCCCCCAAGGAAGTAGCTACATATAAGACATTGCCTCGGACATCAGCAGACAGTCTGGTGGCAAAAGGTAATCATCAGGCAGATCGGGTCACAAAGAAAACAGCAAGAAAAAACGTCCTCAAGACTTTGTTAATGAACTTAATGCCTAAAATAGATCTTGGCCCTAAATTTACCATATACTCAGAGAAGGACCTAAAAGGAACACTCAACTGAGTGTTTGATCCTAACCCACAGGACTCAGGATGGGTGGAAACATAATGAGATAGGAGTAATTCTGGTACTCAATTATCTCATAAATGATATTATTAAACATATTCATGACTCCACGCACTAATGGAAGGCATGCCACCCTACAATAGAGACAAAAATATATCGTTGGTCCACATATGAAAATAACTACTCAGAAAATTATTTTTAGAAGTCTCCTGTGTACTCAGAACAACTCTAATACTAGTGCTGCCGCCTCCGCACAAGGAGTTCAGGCCAAGGGTGCAGGGCTGACAGAGGGTATGCAAATTGATTTCACTGTGATGCCAAGGGTAGCAGAAAATTTCAAATATCTACTCATTTTTGTGGATACCTTCTCGGCCTGGGTTGAGGCCTTTCCCTGCCACATAGAAAGAGGTTTTGAAGCCATCAAGGCCTTAATAAAAGAAATTCTTTCTCAGTTTAGTGTACTGGTTTCTATTCAGAGTGACAATGGCACTGCCTTTGTGGCCCAGATCACACAGGATGTGTCCCAAGCCCTTGGTACAACTTGGAATCTCCAAACAGCCTGGCGACTACAGTCCACCAGAAAAAAACTGAAAAGATGAATCATACTATAAAGAAAATCTTATCTAAAATCTGCCAAGAAACTAATCTGACCTGGGATAAGACACTGCCTATTGCCCTACTCAGAGTTGGAGTGACTCCCAGGAGTGGGCTCAAGTGAAAGCCTTTTGAAATTCTATGTGGGAGACCCTTCCTGCGTCCTGGCTCTAAAATATGAGACCCCAACAGCTTACTTGTTAAATAATTTGATATCATTAAACATATACAATCTATAGGTCTGACTCTAACTGTAACTCATATGGTTCCTGGTGGACATTACACTACATCGCATCTGGCCTGGCGATTGGGTACTGCTTAAGACCTGGAGAAATCAACATCCTGATGACCAACTAAGGCCCCAGTGGAAGGGGCCCTGTGAAGTCTCACTGATGACCAACTCCTCTGTCAAGCTGTGGGAGTCAAGCCCTGGATTCCCTATAGTCGAATGAAGCCAGCCCCACCTGATTCCTTGCCAAGTAGGAAAAAACAAGAAAAAATTTTGGGCTCTCAGGAGTGGACAAGTGAGTCCCTATCATATCTTAAATATCTCTTTAAGAAAAATCCTGGATAAGTAAATTTTTTTTTACCTTTTAATAAAATGATAAATGATATGCCCTCCTGATTATAATCCTTATTTTGAGCACCATAGGAATCTTTACCATCCTCACTGCTTTGTGCAGAAAGATGGGATACCTGCCCCCACATTTCATTCCCTACCAGATGTATAATCCATACACTTATTTTATTATTACTTTTATTAATATTATTGTTAGAATTGTTTGCATTCTAAACATCTTGTGTCATGCAGGAATAGTTTCTTGCCTCCCTTTATTTAGATATTCCTGGCACTTAGGTTTATCAAGAATGCCACTTTTTAATATTGTGACGTTAGTCATCCTTTTGCTCTTACTTCTCTTATCACATGACATAGGATAACAGGACAATGCTATAGTCAAACTATTTCACAGTATTGCTCCAAGGGAAATCTGTCAGACTGTTAGATTTGCCAAGGCCTCCCCTGGTCTATCTGAGATAAACAGTTACAACTGGTAATACCTGTAGCAGATTTTTAAGACTTTCCCAATGCCACCATGTATCCATATCAGCCCTTCTCTCTGTTTACTTTCCAAGTTCAATTAGTCACACACCTACCCCTTGTTTCAACCTATCCTATGTTCTTAAAATTGGATGGTCACACTGAACCACAGGACCCCAACAGTCCTTGAACTGTGGGATTAATATATGTAACCTGGAACAAGTTCAGAATCAGATTAGGAATAAGTCCTTATTAGGTCAACAGATCATACATTTGAGATAGAATGTAAATGGATTTTGGAGTGCCTGTAGGAAACAAATTAAAACCCAATTTAAGAGTATATGTCCTGTAACAAATAGCTAAGTTTCAGCCAAACACAGCAGCTAAGCTTCAGCCAATCATATGCTACCAACTGGTCAGATCATATCCACATAAATCAAATGCTGAGCTGTAACCAATCAAGGTATTTCTATATGTCACTTTCTTTTTCTTTCTATAAATAAACAAACTGCTCATATTGCTAAGTGGAGCTCTCTGAACCTCTACTAGTTTAGGGTGATGGCTGATTCATGAATCATTTTTTGCTCAAATTCTCCTAAATTCAAATTTTAATTTGTTTAAAGTTTTTTTAATAGAATCTATGATCAAAACAATAAATGTCATCCAGACATTTATTATATTGTATTTTGTTTTATACAATTAGAGAAATGTGTTGGACCTTGTTTGTTTACTTGTTATTTAATGCAAGAATTTTTTCTCAGATTTTTGTTCCCTCTTCATAAAACTTTTTAAGGTTGATCATGCTAAAATATTTACACCTCATCACTATAATCTCCAAAGGTTAGATTTATATTTAATATAAAGATTGAAAAGCACTCTGGAAGAAAAAGAAAAAGGTATAAATAAGACAAAATATTATTTAATAAAGTAGAGATGACTTTAAATCCAATCTCACCTGTCTTCAAAACTTTTGACAGTATCGTCCAAGGTTGAGGTGTGTGCAGCCCATAAGTACTTCAGCAGGTCATTAAATGTACTAGAAGGTGACTGCATATACTAAAGAAAACAAACTTATTAATATTTGAGCAACTGTAACAATTTCTCTCCCTGAAATTCAATCATGTTCAGAATTTTGAAACATTTAAATGACAGTAGAATTTTGTTTCTAACAATTAATATGTGTAAGACTAACACTCTATAAAGGACACAAAAATATTCACTATTTTTAATAATAGCACATTCATCTAGAAGAAATGAACTTCAAGTGTCTTCAAAGAATGCAATTATACTTATCAGCAGGTCTTTATTTTTGGTTTGTCATTTTTTTCTATTAACATTGTTAAAATTACCAAAACATCTTAAGAGTAAGAAGAAAAAAATCTTGTTAGAATGTTTAACTTAATTAAATCAAAAGTAATAAATTAATAATCTAAACAACTAATAAGTCTATCTTTTCTTTGCTGATTTTAGTCCATGTCTGTGTTTAACCAGTGTAATTTTTTAGTTACATCACTGAATATTTGATTTTGAACAACATATAATTGTTTTGTTCTACCCATATGTGTTTATTCATTAATTCAGCTGATATGTGTTGATTGTTCTAAAACAAATTTGATAATTATATTTCTTCCAAGATCCCACAGTTCACCTAAAGTTTCAATTAACCAGACTAGCTTGTTCACCATTTAGCAAAATATCCTGCATGCTGACCATTAGTGTATAATTTATTTGAAGTGAGATGAATGGATAGGTTTTGTGTTAACTTTGTATTGGGGCGGCGAGTGTTAATGACACACATAATGCCCCACTATAACGGATATTATTACTATATCTTGCATAACAATTTATGTTTTCATACTAAGGAAAATATTATACAATGCACAAAAAAATCCTAAGCAAAAAGTGTTATACAACAAAATAAATTCTTTTGCCATGTCCTAAGAGTATAAAGAAAGAACCTGGTAAAAGGCATTCCATTTGTTCATTATCTCAGGGAAGGATGAACGACAGCTAGAAACATCATAACAAAACTTCTTCTCATCCTTGGGTGGTGGCAAAAGCCTAACTTGGTCTGATGATATCCCCATTATGCCAGATTCAACCGCAGCAAGGAAGGGTATTGAAGACAGAAAATAATTTAAATCTGTAAAAACAAAAGCCTTATTATTACACGAGCACTAACAAACATCAGAGGATATTTTTAAGGAAGCCATAAGTCATTAAGGAAAAATTCACAGATCCAGAAACATGTAATAAGAACTAGGCATTAGGAAAAAAAATATTGACCAAAAATCCCCGAGGATTATATACATAACTTTAATGTGTTCTTGTTAATAATCCTATAATCATAAATATATATTGGTTAAAGAACTTGACTATGATATTTTAAAACAAAAAGTAATTGTAATAGATCCGGCAGTATTCATTTTTCAAAGCATTAAGTAAAAAAGAAAGAAAGCTATCAGCTTATCCACAGAATGGAAAAAAAAACCTCATTCAGATTTTATTGTGAATTGTGTTTTTCCTAAAATATTTTAACATGATTAGAGCTCTAGTAAATAGGTATTTTCTAATTTATATATGTAAGGTTAAT
Source organism: Mirza zaza (assembly GCA_008750895.1). NCBI lineage: Eukaryota > Metazoa > Chordata > Mammalia > Primates > Cheirogaleidae > Mirza > Mirza zaza. Next base: position 13,771 of record VSMD01088462.1, on the reverse strand, counting down.
TTGTAGCCATGCTATCACTAAGTTCCTGCCTTATTCTATGTCTCCGAAGAAAAAATTTTAGATAAGCTTTGGCAATATATCATTGGATAATTGAGTTGACAGTCAAATAAGACCTTTTTATAAAATTGTTAAAAATTTCTCTTTATAGATTACCTATTCCAGCAAATTCAGACATTATAATTTAGTTAGGTATTAGGCTTATACTGAGTCCCACTAGAAATCAGCGATACAGAATATTTCATCATAGACATGCATATGTGAATATAGTCCTATGCCCTTGTATGGCAGGCTGATACTCCAAAGCACTAAACCAATCTGAGGATAACAAACTCTGAATTCTAGATCTGTGGCCACCACTATTTGTGGGTCTTCAAAAATAATGATTAGGGGTAGGATGAAGAAAACACATAAGGATACATATGATGTGCATCACTCTGAGAATGTGAAATTTAGTGTGATCATGTTTCTAATTATTGGGAAATACCTCTAAGGAATTGTGTAAATTGGTTTCATTACCAAAGCATAAAATTAAATTAAAGCACTGGAAAATACCTTCTGGTTATTTTAGCGTGAGGTATATGACTAAAGCCTTAGATTACTGATTGATAAAATGAATTGCAGTCAGTCTTTATCTCTGACATGTTTATGACTTTCAGTATTAAACACATCTGGTCTGAGCAAAATGAAACAGCATCATTTTTCTTGGTCTCTCACTTCGAATCCTTCCTTGTTCTGCAGACTCGTTGTCACTCGTAGGACCTCCCACTTAATTGCCAGTGTTGGTTCCTTAGAGACTGTCACTCTTTGTAATTCCTTATTTCAGTCCTTCTGTGAAAAGCTGAATATGTCCTAAGAAATTATTATTGACATAATGGCTGTTAAACAGTATAATGTGACATAAAGACCACAGGTACACGGTGAAGTAGAGTCCTTTTTCAAAAGGAACAGGACTGTTTTTGATTTGTTTCTGTCCTTAAGATTCTAGGTTTGAATGCTTTCTTTTGGGAAAGGTTAATATCTATTTTGCTACTTAAGTCAACTTACCAGCCCACCAACTATCCACAGAGAGGCACAATTTATCTCCAGATGCATAGCCACAGCTTGTCGTATGGGTTGGATCAGCTAACCTGCCTAGAGAAGAGAGGATGCACAGTTGTATTTATTATGTGCATTTTGAAACTGGCTATAATTGTTGCTTCATCAGATACATTTCATTTGCAGATGTAAAAACATTTATTTCTGAAAAACTTGTGTTTGTATTCCCACCCCACTTTATCTTTTATGTTCTACCTCTCAGCCAATTTCTTTTCTTTTCCTTAACAGCATTACAATTTTCTGCTTACGAATTATATGTCAGATATTTTTTGCTTCTGTAAGTATTAGCTCTTCTACGTCTTCCTCTACCTCTTGGTCAAAAGTTATGGAAGCAATATGCATAATGATTAAAAGAGGTGGTTTAAAATCAAACCAAATCCGTGCTCCATAATTTACTAGTTTGACTTCGTCTAAATAACAATGTCTTATGCCTTAGTTTCCTCATCTATAAATCAAGGATAATAATATAAACTACATTTTAATGTTTACATTTACAATAAGATAAACTACTGTTATGTGAAGTGAGGGAAAGTATTAAAAGTGTTTCACCTGTAGTATATATTATGTAAATATTAGAAAATAATATTTCTTTTCCTTGCCAAATGAAATTTCTATTTCTCTCTCTCTCTCTCTCTTTATATATATATAATTTCTTTATTGGCTGTGTTATCAATGTGTGCTGGGAAATAGACACCACTTTCTCATGAGCTTCTTCTGCTAGCCAGAACAAAAATATCTTTCAATTCATGAATATTTTATTCCCAAACATATCTTCTGTCTATACACTATACAATACCTATTTCCAAGAGGAAGCAGTCATTTGCAGATCAAGATCCTCGTGAATAAGGTGCTGCTTCTTTATAACCCCATATCCATGATTGGATAACCACAATTAAGACTTCAGAAAATTCAAACAAATTTGGCATCACCTTTTGATCTTAGTGTATATCCCTTGACTGTTTTGTTCATCTCGTTGCTTATAAAGGAGTCGGCTACTTAGTAGAAGTTTAGTATATATTTTTCAAATGCTCAATAGATTAGATATGATGTCTTTTTGTAGTTGGTAACTATGTTTTAGGCCTCACTGAAGTTTCTAATAGAAAAAGACAACACATAAAAGATGGATTTGTGGAGAAGGAGAAAGAGATGTGGAAATATAATGATTATGAGTGAAAAAGAGGGAAAGGTAAAAAATCAATTTTCAAAAACATGATATGGTGTATGCAGAGCCCTATTACCCATTGGTAGATCATTCGAATGAAAACAAGAGTCATACTTACCTGAACTATATTGCCAGCCATGCTGCAGAGGCAATCCCCATAAAATATTTTGTTCATTTCCCGGTGAAAATTTTTCAAAATACCTGGCTGTCTGGTTCAATAAGATTTTATACAGCCCCATTCTCTCAGGGAATACCCAGGGATCAACAATGTACACCCCATTCTCCACCCTGTAGTCACTGAACTGACCAGGACTGTCCTTCCACAGAGGGGGCTCCATATCTGAGAGATTGGAAGCCCATGCTAGAGAAGCAGAAAAGCAACAAACCAGTATATGAACCCAGGAAGGAAGGAAAGCCATTGTACCAAAGGTGGCAATTGAGATTGTGGCTGGGTATTTATTGGAGAATGGAGGAGGAAGTCATAATATTTTCTTACATCACAGCTTATCAATACTTTAAATACTTTTTCTTGGATAGGGTGAAAATACAGAGGAAATTTGAATATTAGCTAACATTCAAGATAACTGAAATGTGTAATCTATTCAGTGTCAGAATGTGACTACAAGGTTAGGCTTGTCTATAATATATTAGATAAAACTATTTGTCAACAAAAACCTTCCAGAAGTTTCCCAGCCTACGCTGTGATTATAAAATATATTGTAAATGGCATTAGGATACTTTCCTCTCATAAAAATACTTCAACATATTTTATGGAAAATTTTAAATAGTTGAAGGTGAACATACTAGGGTTTGTAATAATGTGTAAAGGTTTACTGAAAAATATGTGTATCCAGTTATAATACAACTTTCTGCTTCAAGAAAGAAGTTTCAGAAGTTTCAATTATATCAAATTAGCCCAATTCAATAGCAAAAGCCAGTCTGTTGGAAAAAAATCTGCTAGTTAATTCCCAATGTCCATTTTCCATTCTTTATCAGTAAAACAATCTTAGAATTTTAGCTGGGACATTGTCTCACAGAATTAAGGCTAAATTTTCAGTATCCTTTGCACAAAAAACCAACCATGTGACTAAGTATTGGCCATTGGGACATAAACAGAAATCGTGTTCACAACTTCTGGGATATGTCCTTAAATGAAGGGCACGTGCCACTTGCTCTTCCCTTCTTCCATGTTGTGGCTTAATTATGAATGTGATGGTTAAAACTCAATCTTGACCCCTAAGCACAAGGCACTATCTTAGGGGTGATAGAATGTGAAGCTGGAGGTTGTCTGAGTCCCAGCAGACTATGGAGCCATCAGATATCCCTGAATTCCTACATGTGAATTTTACCTGTGAGAGAAACATCCTGTTTCCTTGTTTCAGCCACTATTATTTGGGTTGCATTCACATAAAGTCAAAATGCTTGCCTCATTAATAGGTAGTGCACTTGAAATGCTCAATTATTAGCATAATTAGAGAGATTATCCCCAAATCTTGCTATCCTTCATAACAGTTCAAGGGCACTGCTCACTCCTGGCATGGTCCAGATTAAATATCTTTCAGCATAATGCAACTCTTTATTTCTTTCATATTATTTATTCAGTAGCCATTTGACCATTAACTATTTAATTTTGGGGATATATTAATATAAAAGGGAGGTGTTAGGAATTGCTATTGTGTTCTTGATCAAGAACACAAGCATTCTGGTTGTCACATTCCATCTTTATAAAAAATAAATACATGAATATGTACTCTAAGATGTTTCTCTAAAATCAAGGGTCAGGATCATTCTCAATGGAGAAACCTTAAGAACATTCCCTTTAAAGTCATAAATAAGTTAGTAAAGATAATGAAATTAGAGGTATAAAATTGAGAATGAGAAAGTGGTAGTACAATTTTTTTTGCACATGATGTGAAAGTATTGAATATTTGGAAAATATAAGAGAATAAACTAGAAGGATAACTACAAAGAAAAAGGAAATTTAGTAAAGAGGATAGGAGCTAAATTAGTATATGGAGGTCAATAGCTTTGTATGTAAAAGCAATTGGAAAATACAACAGTGGAAATACAGTGAAGAAAAGTCCTCATTTTTAAGATCAACAAAAAGATCAACATGCTTGGAAATAAGTGTAATTGTGTTAGATCCATTTTGCAGGATTTGTTATTAACTGGAGAACCAAATCTGAACAAACACTCTAAGTATGTCTTTTAACATACTGTTGAACATACTTCAAACATTTCTGTGTTTCATTTTCCTTAATTATAATGTAGAAATAGTGTTACATGCTTCTAGATCTACTAATTATGACTCCATTTCAAGTTGTCTGAGTTTGACATTTGAATAAGTAATTTGTATTAGATATTGTATAGAAAATATGTGTTTGAGGCACATACAAAAACAACATCTCAAACTCCAAAATTTCAATGTGAAATGAATACTTATACCTTAATTTATAAATAAGAAAACTAAGGCTTATCAGGGTTAAGGAATTTCCCCAAAGTCACACAGGTTGCAGATGGGAAAGCCTAAATTTGATCCCAAGTCTGCTGGATGTCAAACCAGGGTTCTTGTAGACTATGCTGTATTATGCCACAAACTAATAGCACAAATAATATTACAGGGAAATTTTAACTTATTTAAGGGAAGAAATTGTGTTTTAAAAAGCCAGCATTTTACACATTTCAAGACAGTTTATTCATTTGCCTAGAATGCTGATTGTAAGTGTATATTTAAATAGCCATAATGTTATGGAAACTGCCAAGAAATTAAAGACAGAAGATCTGTAATATCATCTTAACCTTGTCACTAGCAGCATAAACTTGGGGAGTCTAAATTTGCGTCTCTACAAAATGAAAATAATGAAACTATTCTTTTCTATTATACAAGGGAATTGGGAGAAGACAAAATGAGTGAAAGAGTATAAAATAATGCAAAAATCATCATTACAAAAAGCATTTTTATAAGAATTAAGCAATTTCCTTGGGATATGTTTGGTCCACTTCCATATTCTTTTAAATATGTGCCTTGACTTACAAATGATTTGGATATATTCTTGAATTACCTCAGTGCAGTCATCCTTCTCTTCCTTTACCCACCCTCAAAAACAGTAGAGAAGTTTAGATTCTTTTGCATGCAAAACACATAGCTCACAGTCACACATGAAGAGTGATAATAATAATAAAACTTCTTTAAAATTATCAAAAGGAAAAGCTATGGTTAACATTCCTAACACGAAATAAAAATTCTTGGCAAATATCGTAAAATACTTAACTGGCTAACATTTAAGAAGTAGTATTATCTTATAGTTAATTTTTTTTGTTCCTTTAGATATATTTATATATGATTTTTAGTATATCAGGGTAATTACATTTTTCCTGACTAAATATTTTATGTGTATACTTTTTTCTCTGAAATTGTTTTTTGTTTACTCCAATGTAAAAGGATTTTTATATTCTTTCCTATGGTATGAAATATAGAGGGGAATAAAAATAAAGCAAAACACAAAAATGGTATTTCATTGGAACAAGGATATGGATATACTTGAAAATTATAGATTATGAAACATACTTATCAAATAGTATAAACTACATGTGAAGACAAAGATATCTGATGAACTCTGATGTAGTTCAGGTAAACAATCAACTTCTTGAAAGGTCTCTAGAGTCACAGTATGGAATATAACTAAAGATACAATTTAAAATACAAGAAATACAGAAGACAAGAAGTTGAGAGATAAATCAGGCCAACATGTGACTCCAATTATCTGTTATCATTCCCCTTTGATAGAGGACAATGTTACATGTAAAACTAGGTATAGGAGGGAAAATAAGGAGAAGCCACTGGGTTATAAACTAAGAGCTGATGAAATAGGGATTTTGCTGTGTGCTCCCCCAAATACCTGGATCCAGACAATTATCCAGACAAAATCCAAAATAAATGAGTTCAGACAATTTAGGAGAGACCTGCCTAAGGACAAATAAGTACAGATTTGGTAGGAATTTATTAGCGCAACTATGTTTCATCAAGACAATAGGATTTCCTAGCTCATTCTTCCTCTGTCCTTTTTTCATCTGTTCTTAAACTGGCTCCATTCAAGATAAGCACAGTCTTAGAAAACAATGATGGACACAATAGAGATTGGAAAATATAATGTAATAAAATGAAAAAAGTCCTTAAAACATTAAAATGGAGAAATAATATAATCAATATGTAGACAACCTATATCAGTAGGGAAATGATACAAGGAGATAGAGTTCAGACTATATTTATCTATAATCTCAGAAATTATGGACAACAAAAGCTTTCCTATCTGAAGAAGCATAAGAAAAAGTTGAATAAAAAATCCAAAGAAGGCCAGGCACATTGACTCACATGTGTAATCCTAGCACTCTAGGAGACCAAGGTGGGAGGATTGCTTGGAGGTCAGGAATTTGAGACCAGCCTGAGCAAGAGTGAGACTCCATCTTTACCAAAAATAGAAAAACTTAGCCAGGTGTGGTGGTACATGCCTATAGTCCTGGCTATTCAGGAGGCTGAGGCAGGAGTATCGTTTTAGCCCAGGAGTTTGAGGTTGCAGTGAACTGTGATGATGCCACTGGACTCTAGCCAGGGCAACAGAGCGAGACTCTGTCTCAAAAATAAATAAATAGAAAACTAAAAGAGAAAGAAATCAGAAATCCAAAGAATACTTCCTGAAATTAAGAACACCTTGAATTCATAGCATAAAAAGAATACTGAATAACCTATACTTAGCCATATCCTGTGATATTACTGAATACAATAGATGAAGATAGATTTAAATGGAATCCAAGCAAAGTAAACAAGTCAGATACAAAGACAGAACAGTGTTTATTCGCTTTTCACCACTGCAATGCCCAATATCAAAAGTTGATAGAACAATTTGTGCAGAGACCATTGAGAAAATACATTATCTCCTAGAAGTTTTAAAGAGAAGATTAGGATCTAGAGAGCAATCATTACATTTTGGAGCGTGAGAATAGAGGGTTCCAGAAAGGGTACTTTCAAAAATACCAAATAAAACATATATTACCTGATAATTTTAATGATATCACAAAAAGTTTTAGAGCTCTATGAAAGTTAGTGAGTGATTTGTGTTAAGTACAGAGAAAACTAAAAAAAGAAAAACTCCTTAAGGAAAAAAACTTAAGGAAGAATAAAAAGTTGTATAAGAAAGAAATATGACTGTACAATGTGGGTCAGTTGCAAATAATATTTACATAACCATGTTAATTTAAAAATATTTATTTCACCAAAAAAATTTTTAGTTAACAACTCTGGGAATATGAAAGGAAGAGAAATGTGTGTGTGTGTGCATAGTATGTAGTGAAAAATTGCTAAATCTTCCATAGTATGAAGTCCACAGACAGTATCTTAAATAAATAAATATCAGTATAATAAAACCATTAAGTATAAAAGTGTGTATGTACAAGTACATGTATATGTATATATGTGTATACATATGTATATATCTATATTACTTTGATTAAAAATAAAATAAAATTAATAGGAAATTTGGCTCTAAAAATGGGAAGCAAGAAAGTCACTGCTAGGAACATAGGATGAAAGAATTTTTGTTCCCCTTTTAAATGAGGCATTTAAAAATATTTATAAATTTTTTATGAGAATCCAATACTCAAACATTTCCTCACATCCGTCAATTTGTATTCTCTATTCCTTCATTCCAATAAAAATACATACATGCCAATATCTTAAACTTAACATTCAACTTTAAAAATAAGAAACCCTCTCTTGAATCTACTTACACCTAGAGCCTGCCACTCTTACCCTCCATCCGTTTTACTGCTCCACTTTGTAGCGAAACTTCTGGAAAAAAATTGTATATACTTGCTGTCTCTAAATATTTCTGCTGCCATTTTCCCTTAAATCCCAATCTTATCAGACTCTAACCTCTCTACCAAGAGAAGTGTGAATGTTAACAAATATATATACAAGGAATTGATTATAATTATTGCCTTTGGAATTAATTGTAAACTCTTTCAACAAAGATATAAGAGACAGTGACAGAAATAAATCAATAGGTAAGTCCTAGCATGTTAAGCCCTTGCAAGATTGGAATATAAGCAAGAATGACCTAGAAAGAGAAACCCACAGAAAGTGGACTAATCAAAATTAAGACAGCTTTGAAGTTTTAGATAATAAGAGTCAAGGGTATGAACTTGATATGGTTTGCCTGAAGTATGATGACTGACAAAAATCACTGGAAGGGAATATATCAAGAACTTGAGAGAAGGGAAAAACTCCTGAAGTGGGAGTTAGAGGAACTCTACAGACTTTCTACCCAGTGAAGTTACCACTCAACTGGTGAAAATTATAAGTAACAACCAATTAAAGTCCTTGGAAATTGACATAAGGGCATACAGCAAAAGGAGAAACATTTATTTAAAAAAAAAAAACTACTGAATTTTTATAATATTAGTGAGACTCTGTGGCATTTGAGTCCCAACTTGCTTCTATCCTCTTTATACCCAGCTCAGTGTGACAGAAACTATACTCCAGGTATGTGCAACCAAAAAGACAAGGTCCTTTTCCCCTACTGTGGTATCATCTCTCAATTGCCCATCTCCCCCCACCCCCATCTCTGTTTTGCAGAAGCTCTAAACAGGCAGGTGCCACTGAGAGGATCAGGGCTCCCATAACCCATCCAGTTCCCACTTGCAAGGAATAAGCTCTACTCAAGGCACAGGAGCCCTAAAATACTGGTTCTAAATCACCCACATACCAGCACACTCATCGGCATAGATTGCACGCTGAGAGGGGCAAGCCAAGAAGACCAGGAGCACCCTCCCCACACAGAACCCATCTTGTACAGCAGTTTTACTTCTAGAGAAGTGAGTTGCCACTCCCGCGGCTAGCTCAGATGCAGTGGTTCAGAGGCTCTATCCTCTGGATGGTTTAACATCCCCAAATGAATGTAATACCTAATATTAATGAAATAAAAAAGAAAAGGCATCTGATCATCTCAAAAGAAACAGAGAAAGCAGTTGGCAAAATACAACATCCATTCCAGATTCAAAATTCCCAGAAAGGCCAGGCGCGGTGGCTCACGCCTGTAATCCTAGCACTCTGGGAGGCCGAGGCGGGAGGATTGCTCGAGATCAGGAGTTCGAAACCAGCCTGAGCAAGAGTGAGACCCCGTCTCTACTATAAATAGAAAGAAATTAATTGGCCAACTAATATATATAGAAAAAAAAAATTAGCCGGGCATAGTGGCGCATGCCTGTAGTCCCAGCTACTTGGGAGGCTGAGGCAGCAGGATTGCTTGAGCCCAGGAGTTTGAGGTTGTTGTGAGCTAGGCTGATGCCATGGCACTCACTCTAGCCTGAGCAACAAAGTGAGACTCTGTCTCAAAAAAAAAAAAAAATTCCCAGAAAACTAGGAATAGAAGAGGATTTCCTCTGATAAAAAGGTTCCTCTAAAAACCAAGGAGGTATATGTGTGTCCCCTGGCATAGAGTAAGCCTGCAATAAATGCTTATGACAGAAATGGTGAATGAATGAATATGTTAACAAGGACCTATGGCAGCAAACCATCCAGATCAATACAGTAACCGGGTGACGGCAAAAATAATCAAATCATGGACATGAGCGTGAGACATCTCACAAATATCTGTCTTTCTGTGATGTGACATGAGAACAGCGGAGAGCTCTTGGCTTAACAGTAGTCTGTAACCTGAGATTCTAGAAGCTCAGTATTTGGAAAGACGTTACACCATTCTGAGTTTTCAATTCTTAAAATATAACTTGATTGGTGTGGCAATTGTGTCAAGCAAAGATATTACTTAATAATTGTCAGCAAATGTTAGCCATGTCTAATCCACATAGCGTATTATTATCACCTAGAATTAAATTAATTGAAAGCCTTGCTAGTTTCAATAATTTTATTTTTTTGTATAGCTCAAAAATATTAGAAAATATTTTTCTACTACAATTTTATTTGTCAAATCCATTGTCTTCTATCACTCAATCTATTGTAATTTTCTTAAATTTACCTCAGGAAAAAAATAGGTGTCTTTTTTTACACATATGCAATAATAATAAATAATGATACCATAGAATTGTGCTGATACTAAAACGGAAGTGATCTATGGATCATTTAAAACATTGCTGTAATCTTTCTGCATATGAAGTGGTTTGCTATATCATAGATTGAAGACTTAAAATGAAATCTCTTTTATCCTAATTATAATCTTTACTGTACAGAGTAGTCTAAGAAACATATCACTGTTGTGTAATCTTCCAACAAGGCAAACATTTACCCAGGTAAAATCCACCATGAACACAACTGTCAAGCAAAAATCATAGATTTTTAAAATATTAGGACCACCACATTAAGCCTTGGTTTCAGGACAACCACTGTCACCACTACTGCTTCAAACCTCCACCTCATTCACAACACTCTTTGAAGGTACTTTCTCCTGTGGGTATTTGTCTTAGCTTAATTTTCTCAGTTTCCAATACTCGTTATTTCTTTGTGTAGATTAGGTTTCTGCCTGTTGTAGTCTTTCTACCTGAAGAATTTCCTTTAATCTTTCTTTTAGTGTAGATCTGATGGCAATGAATTTTCTTAGTACTTGATTGTAAGAGAAAGTATTTCCCCTTAATTTTATTGCAAGTATTTTCTTTGGATAGAATTCTGGGACTGATAGGTTTTTTGGTATTTTTTTTTTTTTGTCTTTTGGGTATTTTAATGATGTCTTTCCATGGTCTACTGGATTGCATGGTTTCTTTTTATTAAATTTTTCATTCGTAATTATTATAGATACATAATAGTTGTACATATATATGAGGTACATGTGACTTTGATACAGCATATAACGTGCAATGATAAAATCAAGGGAATTGGACTGTCCATCATCTCAAGAATTTATTACTTCTTTGTGTTAGGAACATTCCAATTCCACTTTTTCTGTTATTTTAAAATATGCAATAAATTATTGTTAGCTATAGTTGCCCTATTATACTACCAAATACTAGATCTTATTCTTTCTATCTAACTGTATTTTTGAATTACATGGTTTCTGATGAGAAATCTGCTATGTTCCTTACCTTCACTCCATTGTGGGTAATCTGTCTTTCTTTCCCCTCTGTCTACTTTCAGGATTTTCCCTTTGTCTTTTGGTTTTAGCAGCTTGAGTATGATAACCACGCTGTGTTTATTTATACATTCTATTTAGTATTTTCTGAGCTTCAGGTCTTGTGATTTGGTATCTGTTATTAATTTTGGAAAATTCATAGCTGTTGTTTCTTCAAATACCCCTCTACCTCATTCTCTTCTCTTTTTCTCTGTTCTGTTTTTTTTATTTCTGCTGTTAAAAGACAAACTTTTGACAAATTAAATTTATCAGAGTTCATTTGAGCAAAGAATGAACATTCTCCAGTCCTATCCAAGTTGCTGCAAATGACATTCTTTTTTATTGCTGAGTAGCACTCAGTGTGTATATATATATATATTTTTATTTTTTATTTTTTTTATTCACTCATGAATTGATAGGCACTTGGGTTGATTCTACATCTTTGCAATTGTGAATAGTGCTGTGATAAACATTTGAGTGCAGGTGTCTTTTTGATAAAATGACTTCTTTTAATTTTAAAATAAGCTCTTAAATTATTCCCAAAGTTGTATCATTTTAAGCTATATATGACCATTCCAGTTACTAGTCTAGAGCCAGGGGTCCTCAAACTTTTTAAACAGGAGGCCAGTTCACTGTCCCTCAGACCGTTGGAGAGTGCGCACTGTGGGCCCGGGACGAGTCGGCTGCTAAGCAGGACAGGCAGTGGCGGCAAAAATACCCAAAGGGCTGGATAAATGTGCTAGGCAGCCTGTATGTGGCCCGCGGGCCGTAGTTTGAGGATGCCTGGTCTAGACAATGCATGGCTTTGCCATTCTTTTTAATTTTAGACTTTTTAGCAGATGGGAATGTAGTGTTATTTACATTGTAGTTTAATTTCCATTTCCCAGATAACAAATGATGTTCCATCATATTTTCATGTACTTGTGGCTCATTCATACATCTTATTTCATTAAAAGTTTGTTCAAATATTTTGTTTATTTTTTTCTGTTGGGTCTTCTTATTATTGAGTTGCATGTGTTCTTTATGTATTCTAGATACAAAATATTTCTCAGCCTGTGGAAATCTGTTTTATTTACTTAATGATATCTTTTAGAAAGCAGAAGACTTTAATTTTTATGAATATCCAATGTACTAATTTATATTTATGTTCCAAATGCTGAAATATTTAAAATATTTGCCTAATTCCTGAAGAAAAATTCCCCCATGTTTATTCTATAAGATACAGTTTCAGTTTTTATGCTTATGTTTATGAACATTTTTTACTTAATTTTGATATAATTTAAGCTAAATGTCAAAGTTTATTTTTTCCATATGATTATCCAATTTTTGCAGCACTATTTTTTGAGTAGATTGCTTCTCCCTGTAGGAGTTTGACACTTTTATAAAGAATTAATTCCCTATATATTTGGGGATATATTTATGGATTCTCTATTTGATGCTATTCATCTATTCCTCTATCCTTAAATCAGTACCACACTCTCCTATTTGTAGCTTTAGAATAAGTCTTGAAATATGATATAGTAAGTCAAATTTTGTATTTTTCAGTGTTGTTTAGGCTCCCTTATGTTCATATTCAATAAAGAAATAGCTCATAAAATTCTATAAGATAAATATATTAGAATTTTTATTGGGATTATATTAAAACTATAGATTGATTTTGAAAGAATTGACATCTAAATAACAGTGAGTCTTTTGTTCCATCAACTTGATGCATGTTTCCATTTATTTAGATTTTCTTTATTTCTTTCAACAAGCTATATCATTTTTAGTTTGGAGATCTTGCACATATTGTTTATATATATATATATACACACACACACACACATATATATACATACATATATATGTATGTATATATATATATATATATACATACACACCTGAGTAAAGATAGCTGATGCTATTGAAAATACTTTTAAATTTGATGTTCTATTCTTTGCTAGCATATAAAAATATAATTAATTTTTACATATTCATCTTAATCTTGGAAAAATGTTACCTATTATTACTAGTAGGATTTTTGTACATTTATATCTGAATGTACAAAAAATATTTAATTATGATACAATTCAATCAAGCTGTAATAAAAATAATGACTATACACATGCATTCCATATCATGGAAGATGAAAAATGCTGGTTTCTCCCACTCAATTGAACCACCTTTTTGAATCTTAAGTTCTCAGTTTTCTTGCTTTATTTTTACATAGTATTTTTTTTAAAAAAAGTAAAATATCTCTATGGAAATATTTGAAAGCATGCCAATTTTTAAATTGTAGATTTTTTTTAACTTTACAGTAATGATTATGTTCTTTGAGATCATTCAGGACTTATTTTTTATAATTTTTATTTCAAAATATTAGAGAGATGAGTTTTCTTGTTATGTGAATGAATTGTATAAT
>VSMD01088458.1:0-52820 GCA_008750895.1 Mirza zaza | reverse complement strand
TGTGGGTGGGCACCACCTAATCTTTTCAGGGCCAGGATGGAACAAAAAGGTGGAGGAAGGGTGGATTTGCCCTCTCTTTTTGAGCTGGGACATCCATCTTCTCCTGCCCCAGACATTGGACCTTCTGCTTCTCAGGCCTTAAGACTCCAGGACTTACATGGGCAGGGGCCCTGGTTCTCAGACCTTCAGACTCAGACTGAATCACACTGCCAGCTTTCCTGGGTCTCCAGCTTGCTCAGGGTAGATTGTGGGACTTCTCTGCCTTCGTCTGGCTAGCAGTTTGTCCCCAGTTCTTGGTGTGCTCTTGGCTGAAGAATGACAAGATACACCGAAAGCAAGGTAAGCATAGAATGAAGTTTATTGAGGAAAAGCAAGATAGGTTTACAAAGCAAGAGCAAGATGCATTTGCCACAGATGAGGAACGGGCCCTCTATCATAACAAAAGGCCCTGATTATGGTTTGGGGTCTTGTTTTATATTGTCTGGATTGCGCCTGCCTCATGGTTCAAATGTCACCACTGAACCACTTTGAAGGACAGTTAATGTCATGATAATTAGCCTTAGGTTACTTTAGGTCATTTTCCAGACCCTATTGTGCCTGAGATGTCTGGCCCCTGGGCTGGGGAATTCCCTGCATTCTTTTACAGATTGGCAGGGTTTCCCTTCTTTCCCCAGCTTTGGCAATTGCTTGGGCCAGGATCAAGGCAGGGTGCCCACCCTTGTCCTTCTTCCCCAGGTGTGGTGATTGCTCAAGGCAGCACCAAGGCAGGGTGCCTGCTTTTGTCCCTAGGAGAGCCGGCGGTCCCTAACACCTCTATAATTGTGTCCAATTCCTATAACAAATCCTTTCTTATATATCTATTTATATCCTATTGGTTCTGTTTCTTGGGAGGACCCTCACTGATACAAACTCTCTCGAGTGGAGCTATTTTTTCTCTTGAGGATACCTCAAGAGACAAAGGCTCAAAGCCTCCCCTGAAAGGTATTAAATGGTGTCAGATACAAGTCTCAAATCAGTTTAACCCACACCCTCAAACTGGAAAAGGCCTATCAACAAGTAAAATGGATAAACAAATCGTAGTTTTTCTACAATGAAATACTTTTTAGCAATAAAGAGAAATGAACTTTTTTTTTTTTTTGAGACAAGGTCTCACTCTGTTGTCCAGATTGGAGTGTCATAGCATAATTACAACTCACTGCAAACTCAAACTCCTGAGCTCAAGTGATCCTCCTGTCTCAGCCTCCCAAGTAGCTGGGACTACAGGTGCCCACCACTGCACCCAGCTAATGTTTAACAATCCAAAGCTTGGAGAACAGACTGAACTATTGGTACACACAACATGGATGAATTTTTAAAACATCATGCTGAGTGAAAGGAGCCAGAACAAAACAGTACTTACTATGTGATTCTACTTATACGAAATTCTGAACAGACCAAATTAATCTATAAAGTTGGGAAACCGATTAGACCAAAGGGAGGGAACGTAAAATTGACCGCAAAGAGACACGAGAAGACAGGTTGAGGAAGTGTTCTGTATCTTGTGTTTGTTTAGCATTGGAGGAAGCAGGCAATGATCTTTCTCGGTCAAGCAAATGAAAGCCAGTTTTCTAGATTCTAATAAAGGCAGTAAGAGACAACTAGTATGAAATTTTCCTCCATTTTATTCTTCTAAATGCTGGATTTTCTGCAAGAATATTGATTTGTTCCCTGACATTTTCAGTGAGAGTGCTTGAAGAACTCTCACCGAAGCTATTCACAAATGTGAAACTGTAGGGTTTTGTGTACGGTCTTCTGGGTACTATTTTCCGACCTTGAGCCTGAATTATGCTGTACTATTTCAGCATGATGCCAATGTTCTCAGTAATCCTCAGGTCTTTTTTCTCTCTTTTTCCCTTGACTTCCCATCAGCTTCAAACCTCAGATCCCTGCCTCTGTCTTCAATCCAACTTCTGAGTCCAGAGTGACACAAAGGCCAACATAACTCACCACCAAATTCGAGTCTGTTGAAAATTCCCATTGTCTGGTTTGAAGCTGATCTTTCTGCATCTCAGAAGCCTTTTGATTCATCTGTTCTGATTCTCCACCAAGGCCTATGTTGTGGTCATGCCAGGCATCCTCTCTCTTACCCTCCCTACAACTTGCATCTGCCAGTGACTTTGCTTCCAGTGTTACTGAGAAGATAAAGCCATCAAATGTGATGCTGTCAGTTACATATTATTCCTTCCTTCATTTTTTTCCCTTGCTTCTGCAGTTCCAGCTTTGCCAGCAACCTAACCCTAGCCAGATACCCCCCTCTTCTTTCTCTTCACTCCTCCTACCATAACAGCTGGCAGGGTCTATTCCACCTGTGTGCCATTCCTTGTCATCAAGGCTTTCACCACCCCACTTTAAAAAAAAATCTCATCCCATACAAAGATATTCCAGAACACTTATACAAGTCCCTGTCCCATTTACCAACTGTACCAATTATACCAATTGTACCACTTTGCCTGCCCACCAGCAATGCGTGAGAGGGAGTTTTCATTGCACACTGCTGTTTTCACAGAGGCAGTAAAGCACAGTGGCTAAGAGCCAGGGCATAAAGCCCATCTACTGGGTTTAGAGGTTGGTTCTGCCAATTACTAGCCACATGACATTGGCTAAATTACTCCAATTTTTGTGCTTTAGTTTCTTCATCTATAAAATGGGGGCAATAATAGTACCTACCAATGATGAGTTGTTGCAAGGAGTAAGTGGCTGGCAGATTAAAGTGCTTAGAAAAATGCTATCTAATAGTGCTTAGTAAGTGCTAGAGACACATTAATTCTGTGCCTGTGGATAGCCAGAGATGGCTTCTGTTGTGGATGTCTTCTATAATTAATAATGTTGAAAACTGATTCACATGTTTTTGGTCGTTTGTTATGTTTTGGGAAATGCCTGTTCAGGTTCTTTGACAATTTGTAATGGCTCAGGAATATTTCCTCATTTGTTTTCAAGCTCTTGATGTACTAAGGCTATTAACTGTTTCTGTTATTCTTTGTTTTATTATTTGAAAATATCTTTTTAGTCTGTTATTGGCCTTTCAATTTGTTTATAGCATCTTGCATCCTTTTTTTTTTTTCTTCTATGCCTAGGAAATTCTCCCCATTATTATATCAGTTAACATTTCTGTGTCCTGTATTTTGTCCTTCCTCCCATCCACAATCTGGAGGCCAACACAAAGTGCTTTACGCTCTTTGGAAGAGAGTGTCTGGTCTCAAGAATGTTCGTTATTTGATTTGGGGGCTGTTTGGTAAAGAGATAACTTGGTACTTAGCTTGTAAATCAGGGAACTTGCCCTTTAGTCTCTTTAAAGACTGAGGATATTACTAAAGGAGTACCATAATTGGCTGAAAAAGATGTATATTTGAAAAGCCACGGATAGGGAATGTTAAAAAAAAAAAAAAAAGCCTACTTCTCGAGATCGAATACTGTCTTATGTGGATTTACCTTGGGAAACCAGCCTCCAGGGATTATTTCTGCTGTTGCCTTTGCTTCTTGGCTATTTGTCCCGCTAAGCTGAGTGGGGCTTCTGTGCTGTGTCTAACCTCCCTCTCTGCCGGAAGCTTCCTCTTTACCTTGCTGGCCCTGTTGCAGCCCAGCGCCTGCAGGCAGACATATTGCACACTATTTCCTGCAGGGTCTTGCTGCAGGTTGTCTCTAAGAAGGAATGACAGTCTGGCATGTTCTCAGCGGGCAGCCCTCAGACCTGCAGCCCCCTGCCTGGAACCTCCTCAGCAGGCTGGCAATGTAGGAAAACCCATTATCCGAGAAGTCTGGAGCAGTTGATCTCTAGGTAGGATCACTTGACTTTTGGGAGATAACATTGGGGTTAGCCAAGATGTTTTTATCTGAAAATCATTTCTGTCTCATAATTCTGCTCCCTGGAGGTTCTAAAAATAGCAAAAACTGACAAATTATGTTTTTGTTGTGGTCCACTTTCCTTTAATAGGCTAAAGAATATTTTTGGCTCTACACGAGACTGTATCTTTGCAGCTGTGTTCTCTGGGGCTGTTTCATCTCAGTGTTTTGGATATTTTTCTGGCCTTTGATAAAGAATCCTATTCTTAAGCTGCTTTATCATGACAGGTGTTCACTTTGCTCAGAACTTCTTAGTCAGTCTAGGTGAATGTCAGGCAGAAACTCTTCTCTCTTCAAAAAGAAATGTTACAGCAGACTAAGAATGAGGAAAGCCCCCTTGCTGGAGCCTTTTTAATAAAGGGACTCTTTTACATTAGTATGAGTTGTTTGGTGACCTTGAGAGTAACTTGCATGCAGAATAGATATTCAGAGGTTACCTTGGCTTTCAAATTAGTAAGCAGCTAAAAAAAAAAAAAAAACAACAAATGTCCAAAGCCCTACTGCTTACTCATCTTTATATTACAAATCTTATTCTACTTATAAATCTAGCAAATTTTAACAGACACTCTTAAGCAAGTATAGTGGGCTGAACAGTATTCCTCCAAAATTCATGTCTACCCAGAACCTCAGAATACGACCTTATGTGGAAATAGGGTTATTCCTGATGTAATTCAGGTAAATATCAAGATGAGATCGTACTGGCTTAGGGTGGCTCTGACTCCAGTGAGAGTGCCTTTATTAGATTCAGAAAAGAAGAGAGAGACAGAGTAGAGCCATGTGAAGACAGGCAGAGATTAGAGTTAATGCTGCCACAAGCCAAGGAATGCCAGGAGCCACCAGAGGCTGAAAGAGTCCAGAAAGCATTTTTCTCAAGTATCGCCAGAGGGAGCATTGGGTGCGCTGACACCTTTTATTTCAGACTGTGGCCTCCAGAAATGGAAAAAAGAGAAATTTCTGTTGTTTTAAGCCACTCAGTTTGTGATAACTTCTTATGGCAGCCCTAGAAAGGAATATAAGGGGGTTTTATGCTTGGTTTCATTCACAAACAAATTACTTTAAACAATTTAAACTTCAGTTTAAATATTTGATGACCTTTTAAAATATTTCAATTATCTGACAAATGAATCTTCCAAGGGACTTAGGTCCTAATTTAATTAGCCCTTTCCCTCTTTTGAACACATCTGTTGCTTTCATTTTTTTAAATCATAAAAACCACAGCAAAATGTTTATTAGTTATAAACTAATGATATGTATATTTCTTTTTTTTTTTTTTGAGACAGAGTTTAACTTTATTGCCCAGGCTAGAGTGAGTGCCGTGGCGTCAGCCTAGCTCACAGCAACCTCAAACTCCTGGGCTCACGCAATCCTGCTGCCTCAGCCTCCCAAGTAGCTGGGACTACAGGCATGTGCCACCATGCCCGGCTAATTTTTTCTATATATATTTAGTTGGCCAATTAATTTCTTTCTATTTATAGTAGAGATGGGGTCTCGCTCTTGCTCAGGCTGGTCTCGAACTCCTGAGCTCAAACGATCCACCCACCTCGGCCTCCCAGAGAGCTAGGATTACAGGCTTGAGCCACCGAGCCCGGCTGATATGTATATTTCTTCAGTGAGACAAACTCTGCCATTAAAACCATTAGCACGTGAGCTGGTCCAGTGCATTTCGTTGGTGTGTGCACAGTGCTGATGAGAGCAAAGTAGCAATGAACTCTAATGGGAAAATAACTATGTCCTGCATGGCCAGAAGTTTTTTTTTTGTTTGTTTGTTTGTTTTTTTTAAGACAGAGTCTCACTCTGTTGCCCAGGCTAGAATGCAGTGGCTTTATCACAGCTAATCATACCTCAAACTCTTGGACTCAAACCATTTTCCTGCCTCAGCTTCTAGAGTAGCTGGACTACAGGTGTGTACCACCACAGCCAGCTAATTTTTCTATTTTTTGTAGAGACGGGGTCTCACTATTGCTCAGTCTTCTGGTATAGAACTCCTATCCTCAAGCAATCCTCCCACCTCAGCCTCCCAGAGTGCTAGGATTACAGGCGTGAGCCACCACACCCAGCCAAGACCCAATCAAGAATTCTTGATTCACTTAACATGTGCATGCCATTGGGTTACCAGCTGGAGATGTATCCATCGATTATTATTAAAGGATAAAACTCAAATATTTTGGTTGATATCTCTGATGATATGAACTTCATTTTCCTACAGAGAACATGATTTATAATAATATCTCTGAAAATGTCTGAAATTTCGTTCAGACACGCATCTCTTAGGAAATGTTTTTCCAAAAGGCAGGAAGATGGGAGACCAAGACTTATTCTATTTTGTCACTGGACAATGGCAGAATGAGCTACAGAATGCAGTTTTAACACTGTATGTCTGGGGGCACCATCCCTCTAACTTTAACTGGCCACTCTTTTTTGAGGACTAAAGCCACCTGCATATTAATACATCTTTTGGATCTGCCCTTCTCCACTGAACTGTTCTTAAGGAACTGTTCTTAAGAACTGTTCTTAAGAACTGTTCTTAAGAACTGTTCTTAAGAACTGTTCTTAAGAACTGTTCAAGAACTGTTCTTAAGGAACTCTTTATGAGTTCCTTATAGATGAGCTATCTAGATGAATTATATAATCACTCAGTGAGATTGTATCATTTTACACTATACCTCAGTTTTCTCATCTCTAAAATGGGAATAATGACAGTACCTACTTGATAGAACTAATTACATGAGTTTAATAGAATAGCCTTTAAACTGATAACGCTATGTAAATATTAGCTACTACTTCTTCTTTAGGCTTTTAACAGGGAACGTATCTTTTTTGTGTACCAGTGTATCTCCCACGCCAAGCTATTAATGCTTGGAAAAATAGTGGATGCTCAGTGAAGATTTGTGAGTGACTTAATAGCAATTGAATAAACATGTAGAGGATCTGATTTCTCCTTGCCCTCTTGTCCTGTTTATTCTTTATTTCCTTAAACTGTAATTCAGGGATTAGGAGCAGCTAGCTGCTTATGTTCATAACTCAAACACAGAAAGAGCTCAGCAGGTCTGAGGGGGACAGCAGCAATGTCTTGTAACCACTACAGCTTAGGCAGCAAAAGTTTATTTCCACATTAGCTGTTTTCATCAATGCAAGTTGCTTAGAACATTATTTTTGGAGTGTTAGACACTGAAATGCTGGACTGTAAATCCATAATTTTCACAGCTATGGTCTCCAAAATTTCCTTTATTCCGTCAAGTGAAGAATAAAAATAAAAACAGAAATATATTCATGGATTTATATCCAGTCAATAATTCAATTAACTTGCTACGATAACTTATGATCCCCTTCTCAGAATTAACTTCCTGATTCTCTCAAATTGCTGATGTATTAATATTTGCCAGGTGAGGAAGGACAGATCAGCTGGGCTTGGACCCTGCTCAACAGTTGTAGTTCTGCCAACTGGGTTTCAGAAAGCCCAACTGCAATCTGGTGGTTTCATTCAAGGTGCATTTTCCCAGAGAGACAGTGTTAAGCATTAGTTTCCATAACCAGACTACAGAATCCAATTAATCTTACTACTCCTGAAGGGTAATTGGATAGTAATACCACTAGAAAATCCAGCCACCATTTATACCAATCTTTGTAGGGGATGTTTTTAGACTCTCAATTTAGGGAGTCAGAAATACATCTGTCTTACAGGTGAAATTAGGGACTACACTTCTCTTAACACTCCACTTGCTGTCTTTGAAGGAGATGACACTTCCAGTCTTCACCTAATCAGGAGATGGCTCCTCTGGACAAAGGATAAGAGTGTGACAAGAACCATCTGCAGGGTAACCTGTGAACTTAGTCTGGCTTTTTTGAGGCCTCAGCACTATGGCACTATGGCATGCTATGAACTCTGCTATTCTTAATCTTTACTTCTAATTAGAGCATGATTTTTATTAAACAAGTTCATAGATTGATCCTCAATATATCCTTTTTTTTTTTTTTTTTAAGACAGAGTCTCTGTTGCCCAGGCTTGAGTGCCATGGCGTCAACCTAGCTCACAGCAACCTCAAACTCCTGGGCTCAAGCGATCTTCCTGCCTCAGCCTCCCGAGTAGCTGGGACTACAGGCATGCATGACCATGCCCGGCTAATTTTATATGTGTGTATGTGTGTGTGTGTGTGTGTGTATATATATATATATATATATATATATATTTTAGTTGTCTAGCCAATTTCTTTCTATTTTTTAGTAGAGATGGGGTCTCGCTCTTCCTCAGGCTGGTCTCGAACTCCTGAGCTCAGATGATCCGCCTGCCTCAGCCTCCCAGAGTGCTAGGATTACAGGCGTGACCAACCATGCCTGGCCAATATACCCTTTATCATCATTGTCTAACCATAATGCCTGTCACATACTAAGGGCTTTATAATTGTTGAAATGAAAATCCCTCTGGTTTCTAACCCTTCCTAACCTGTTCAGGAGAATTATATAATTCAATAGTTTCTTCTGGACTTCTCCTGTCACTCAAGAAAGAACTCAGCTTTTTTTTTTTTTTTTTACTTGTGAATTTCATTGCAAAAAGTAAAATAAAAATAGGGCATCTATTTCCACCCAGACCCTGTAGGGAAAGATAACAGGCCATGTAGCTGATAGGTAGATGTGCTGGCTGTGTTTCATTCTGCCAGCCTTTGTGAACCTTGGCCCCCCATAAGAGGAGAGGTTGCCTTACCCAGCAATTCCCCCAGCCTGCGGCCGGTTGTAACTCACACCAGCCAGTCAAGTGACTGCGAGTGGTAGAAATCTGTTGGGTTTCCAGTGTGCCCTAACATTAGGCTGTGTCCTTCTTGCCTTGGCTTACTTGAGATTCTCAGCATCTTTTGAGTTACCATCCCAGCTTTTATCTTTTTGAACTTCCATGCCTAAGACTCAGTTTCTTCGAACCAAAAAACCTTGACCAAGACAATGGAGCTCAGTCTTTAGGGACCAAAAATACCAATCTTCTACATTTTAGAGGAAAACCCCACAGGGCTCTACAGCAACAGAGAAGGAGAGCAGGGTCTGAGAACTGTAATAACATTTATGAAATCCGGCATAATGGTGGGCTGGTGAACTGGCTCTCTAGGGGTGGGGGTAAAGCCCTGATTTGTAGTGTTTGCCAGTTTTTGAGGTCTAAATACTCCCACCTTGCTGATTTAAAGCTACTGATCATTCAACAGCTGTCTGAGTCTGTTTGCATTGCTGTAAAGGAATACCAGAGGCTGGGTAATTTATAAAGAAAAGAGATTTCTTTGGCTCATGGCTCTGCAGGCTGTACATGAAGCATGGCGTCAGCATCTGCTTTTGGTGAGAGGCTCAGGAAGCTTCCACTCATGGCAGAAGGTGAAGAGAAACAGGTATCACCTGGCCAGAGGAAGGAAGCAAGAGAGACAGGAGGGAGGTGACAGGCTGTTCTTAATGATCAGATCTTGCAGAAAGTAATAAAGTGAGAACTCATTCATTACCAGGAAGGCAGCACCAACCCACTCATCAGGGCTCCAGCCCCATGACCCAAACACCTTCCACCTCCACAATTGGTGATTAAATGTCAACATGAGATTTGGAAGGGACAAATGTCCAAACCACATAACAACCAACTTTAAAAGTTCTTGTAACTTTAACAACAATTTCCTTCAAGCAAGCCAATAAGAGCTTGTTCTAGCAAGCTTTGTGTGCATAAAACCCTCTGGAATCACACAACGTGGAAGCCTTGTGTGTGAAAGGTATAGAAGAATTAAACCTATTGGTCACATACACCTTGATGTCAAGTGTTTGATCAGTTTTCTCACTTTAATGATATTAACTCGTGTGGCATGGAGTTTTGACTGATGGACTGAGGTAGTTGGCTTTTAGAGGGAATGCCAAGAACATCAGCATAGATCAGGCTTATTCTGTCTTGACTTCCATTTTAAATACCTTTTAAAATAAACTTTGTATTTTAAAATAGGTTTAGATTTACAGAATAGTTATGAAGGTGGTCCAGAGAGTTTTCATATACTCCACACCTAGCTTCTCCTATTATTAGCATTTTACATTAATATGGTACATTTGCCACAATTAATGAACTCATGTTGATATATTATTTACTAAATTCCATATTTTCTTTAGATTTATTTAGTTTTTACCTTATGGCTTTTTTTTTTCTGTTCCAGGATCCCATCTAGGAAATCATGTTGCATTTTGTCATGATGTCTCCTTAGGCTCCTCTCGTCTATGACAGTTTCCAAATTTTCCTTATTTTTGATGACCTTGACAGTTTTGAGAAGTACTAGTCAGATGTTTTGTAGAATGGTCCTCAATTGGGATTTGTCTGATGTTTTTTTCATGGTTAGAGTAGGGAAGACAATAAAGGTTAAGTGCTATTTTCATCATATCATATCAAGGTACACACTATTAACATTATTTATTTATTACTATTGTTAACCTTGGTCACCTGGCTGAAGAAATGTTAGGTTTTTCCACTGTAAAGTTATTCTTTATTTTGACTCCTATTTTTTACTCTAGAGAGATAAGAATATAAGAGATACCATATGTTTCATCTCAATGGGTTGAGATGGTTTCATCTATATAGTAAAGCTACTTTGTTCTGGATATGTTTTTAAAGCCTTGCTGACCGTAGAAGTCACCATGAAGCTATAAAAATGCACATTCCAGGGTCCCCCAAAGATTCTGATTTATTTGGGCAAGAAAGTCCCCTGGACAGGAATCTCCTTTTCTAACAAGCACAGGTTATTCTAATACAGGGATCTCTCGACTCCATACACTTTTGGAAAATCAACCTAAACTGTAAAAGGAAATTAAAAAAACTCTTGCTACCACTTAGAAGTTGCCATTTCTATTCATGTGATGCTGGAGTGGAGGAGAATTTCATTGTAAGTTGCCTTTTTGGCATCACCCAGGGCCATAACATACAACCAGTATCTAACCCAATGCTTTCGACTCTTAAAAGGACTTTCATACCCGTCCTGGAAGGGCAGGGCCCCTTTTCAATGTGCTGCAATAGCATTTTATTAAAACCAACATTCCATGTTAACACAGCTATTTGTGGGCTTACACAACAACAAAAAAAGATGAAGAAATCTATACTGGGAAAGAAAATATTATCATTAAAGAAAAACCTCAACTAACTAGCCACATTTTTATCCTGTAGGGATAGCAGAATTCACCTCATGGAAAAATTTTATATTTTCACTTAGAAAAACTACTTACTGAGCCCTTTGGTTATAAAACTAAAAGGCCTGGATTAGAGAGGAAGTAACAAAGGGACCTAAAGTATTCTTCGCAATGAACTAAAACGGTGTCCTCCCTGGGGACGGGGAGAATGATCTAAGATGGAAAGTGCTATGTGAATTTTCTTTGACCAGGCTCCAGAAGGAGTAGGTTTAAGATTCCTGCAACTTAGAGGAGACGGGGCAGGAACAGATTGAAGTGGCAAGATGAAAGAATGAGATGCTAGAGAAGAGATGGCCAGAGAGAGGTTCCCTGGGGCAGAGAATGGTGGATCAACTTGAGCATCAGTGCTGTCTGATTCTGTCTGTTGCAAATTATTCAGTTTTATCCTAGCCCTTCATACACAATAGCCTTGTGTCAGTGGGTCACATTCTGAAGTACAGGAATGAGGCAGATTGGAGAGACCTAAAGCAGCCCCAGGAGGTAGAGTCTGACTGAGGGCCTGAAACGATGGAAGAAAGGATTGGAGCAGCAGTTTGGTCTGGCCCTGCTCAGAATTATAGATTAGTGTTCTGGAATCCCCATGTTTATGTGCATGGAGCCTTGAGTTATTTGATCTGCACCCATTAATGGCAGGAAGACTTTAGGGACTTTGGTTACATCAGCAAGACATACCCTAAGGATTCTTCAGTCTTCCTGCAGATCTGAAAGCTGAATCTTGAAGGAAACATCGGTAACAAGTGGATCTCTCTCTTACCATTTTTTCCCTGATTATGTTTTTCTAGTTCTCTGTGATTCGTATTGTCAGCACAGTGCTGAATTTTCAAATAAACTCTTGCTTATAAAGCTGGCAGTATTTCATTATTTATGACTTTGTTCAACTTCATCTAGTCTAAACACAAAGTGGATAGAAGTTGTATTTTTTTTTTCCTATGGCTGACAGCAAAATTCTCTTGCATGAACATATTTCTTTACACAGACAAAAGATGTCGAGCAAGCCATGGTAGTTTAAGCACACTACAGTTGAGGGGGATGGATAGAATGACTGCTGCAATCTGAGTAAGAAACTAAAAAAAATTTTAAGGCAAAAGAACCCAAACTACAAGCTAATAAAAATAGGATAGAACATAAAAATAAAAACAGATCTTTCTTCCTCTAGGCTTAGTGCTATATAGTATTTGAAAAGAGTGGACAATGCAAGAGGGAAATTTGTTTTTAATCCTCTTGGAAATGTTAATGGGAGCACTTTTGTGTCTTCGTGTGGGGAAGGGACAATGGACAAAGGAAAGCATCACGTTAGACTCATTTCTCCTAAGCCAGTAGTAATGGTAAAAAGCTTTATGGATAACAACATTCTCAAAAATCAATGTTTTTGTTCTTGCTTTAATGTTTATCTCTTTGGGTGTTGTATTACCTTTCTCTTGCTGCTGGAACAACTTACCACAAACTTAGAGGCCTAAAACAACACAGCTCTATTATTTTACAATCCTATAGGTTAGAAGTGTGACATGAGTCACACTGGGCTAAAATCAAGGTGTCAGCAGGTCTGTGTTCCTTCCTGGAAACTCTAGGGGAGAGTCTGTTTCCTCAAGTTTTTCCTGACTCCAGAGGCCACCCACATTCCTTGGCTCAAGGTCCCTTCCTCCATCCTCAAAGCCAGTAATGGCATATCACGTGATCTTCTGACTCCAGTTAGGAAATGTTCTGTGCTTTAAGGACCAGTGAGGTTAAAGTGGGCCTTCCTGAATAATCCAGGGTAATCTCCCCATCTATAGGCCATTGACATAATCACACCTATAAAGTCACTTTGCCATATTCAGGTAACATATTTACAGGTTCTGGGGATTAGGACATACACATCTTTCTTTGGTAGTGGGGGGATTATTCTGTCTGCCACAGATTGGCTATAGAACTCATTTTCCAACTCATTCATTTCTTTCACCAGAGCCACTGAAGAAATTTTTAATGTAAAGTTGTGAAGAAGGCTGTGGCAAAATTAGAATTTTATGATTCCTTACCTCCAATGGTAAAAAGGTTAAGGATTAAGTAAATGATTAATTTAAATTGGGTTTCCACTCCAGCCAATTATTCAAATTGTTTCATTTGATCGCCTTGGGGTGCTACTGATGTTGAATAATTTAGTATCTAGCTTGAATCTCTTCCTTGACTTAATCATTTTCATGCTTGTTCTTATCTATCTCAGGTTGAAATATATTAATACATAATGGTCATGGAAGGTTTCTTGGGAGAAGAATTTGGGTTGTTTTTTCAACCCTTCATTTGAAGATACCTTTCTGAGCTATAAGATCACAGGAGATGCCCTTCTGGTAAGATCTACCCAGACTTAGAAAACCATGACAACTAGCATCCTCAAGAAAGGGAAAGTTGGCTGACAGGCAGGTGACAAGGACTCTCTTTAGAGAAAGAAAGGGTCATCCAATAATCTAGTGCAACACAATCTGTTAGAAATATCATGCAAGCCACATATATAATTTTAAATTCTTTAGCCCCACATTAAACGAAGTAAAAAGAAACGGCAGAAATAAATTTGTTTCATATATCCAAACTATCATCATTTCAACATGTTATCAACATCACAAATTATTGGCAAGGCTTTTTATTCACAATGAGAGTTTGGGATCTGGTGTATACTTTATACACATAGCACACCTTGGTTCAGTTTCACCTCGTTTTAATTTCTTGGTAGCCAACATGTGACTGCTACCATCCACTGCATTGGGCAGAGCCTAGTGGAAGCTTCTTTGAACTTAAGGAGCATCATTTAATAACCTGGCTCATTGAGTCCTTTGCAACATCTACTGCTCTCATCCAGATAGATTCAAAACTTAATCATATACCGGCTACTCCTGTCTAGCTCAACACCAACATGCCACACCCTTCTCCCTTGCCAACACCTACTGGAGAAGCAGGAAAAACTAGCGCTTGCCTACCAAGTCTTCTTGCAGCTGGAGGTGGCAATTTGACAATGTGGTCAATCAGGGGTCAGCAGAATTACAATCAGGGGTTTCTGGGAGCTGGTGCTGCCCATTCGCCCTTCTAGGGGCTTTGACTGTGATGTCTGGAGCTATAGCAAACCAGACAATATCAAAGACGTGAGCCTTGATGCTAGCAAATAGTTGAATCGATGCCAACAGTTAGTTACCTGTCTCCACATTTCTTTCTATTGCCACTGTTAGTGGATTTTTCTTTGACTCGCATTTATTTCACCCCTAAGTGATCCCAAACTGCTCTCTGGATTCTGCTCTGCACAAACTGCATTTCTCCTTTGTCCCCCCCCCCTGCCCCCCTTCCTGCTAGCTCTGACAATGGGTCGCTAGAGGGTGACTGGAAAGTCAGGGAAGGAAAAGACTTTTCCTTTTTTACTCCAATTAGGATTGCCCTGAAATACCTTGGGTGGTTTCTATTTCCTGCCTGGACCCTGACTGATACACCCATGGCAGCCTCTTCTCCACACGGCGGGCAGAATAAGAGTTTTAAAGCATAAGTCAGATCATATCTGTGATGGCTTCTGGTGTCAGTGAGAATGAAATTGTAAGTCCCTGCTGCAGCTGAAGAGGTGCTGCCTCACGTGGCTTCATGCTACTTCTCTGACCTCTCCGCCAACTTGTTCCAACCACCCAGAGTGCCTTGCTTTTCCAAGCCAAACCAACCTGAAATGCTCTTGCCTCAGCGACTCTGCAGGAGTGTCATCCTCTGCTTGGAACAATCCTCCCAGATCCTCACCTGGCTCCATCCCTTGCTTGCTTCCGCTCTCCGCTCAAATATCCCCTTGTCAGGGAGGACTCCCCTCACCAGGTAAAACATACCTCTCACTACTTTCCCCCTTCTCACTCTGCACTTGACTAGTCTAAAAACAAAAATACTTCTCTATCACTCTCGATCTGCTCACCCTCCTCCTTGTTTTTCCCCAGCAGTTTCCCCAACCTGATGTTTTATAATGTTTAATAGTTTGTTTATATATTATCCATCTCCCCCCACAACTAGAATAAAACTCCATAAGGGTAGGAGCTGTGGCTATTTCATTCATTGCCTTACCCCTACACCTGGAACAGTTCCCAAGATAGGACTCACAGGAAAAGGATCAGGTGGGAAATGGAGACAGAGGACAGCGATTTGGAGCATGATGATTTTCAAGTTGCACGTCGGCTATTCCTGTGGATGATCGGCTGACAGCCAGAGACACCTGAGTCTGGAGCTAATGAGAGAGATGTAGTTAGTTGAATTAGATTTGATAAAGGCCATAGGTTTAGATGAGAACATCCAGGAAGAGTTTCTAGAGAGGAGAGTCAGCATAAAATTGTACAAGACACAATATCAAAATGAGACACCACTGGGACTTTAAAAGGACATTGTGAATGACCATCACAGTGGAGGGGAGTGACGCCTCAGAAGCCACATGAGGAAAAATTGTGCAGAGGAAAGTGATTAAATGCCACAGAGAGGACAAGTGAGATCAGGACCATGATTGCCCCCTTTTGGTTTGGCAATCAGGGCAGCTTTGTCAATGCTGGTGAGGGCTTTTGTG
Source organism: Mirza zaza (assembly GCA_008750895.1). Classification (NCBI taxonomy): domain Eukaryota; kingdom Metazoa; phylum Chordata; class Mammalia; order Primates; family Cheirogaleidae; genus Mirza; species Mirza zaza. The sequence goes on along the minus strand of VSMD01088458.1, from coordinate 37,219 downwards.
GAATGATGGAATGACAGTTCTTTGGAAAGCCAGATTGCCATGGATTGAGGATTAAATAAGAGATAAGAGAGTGTGGGTATATCTTTTAAGAAGAATCTCTTTGAAAAGAGGAAAGAGATTTCCTAACTATATGAAAGTTAGGCCAAGAGAATTGTAGTTGTTGTTCTTTTTAAGATGAGAGATATTGGAATGTACCACAGAGCACTGGAAATGTTTATCAGCTGCCAAGGACAGAGGTCAAGGCTGACTTGGGAGGCCTCTGCATTCTACTGAGCACTGTCTCCAGACTCACTGTTACACAAATTTGGGTCCACAGAGGTGTCTTTGGCACCAGCGAGGTTAGATAGCCATTTGGAGGAAGTCCTCTTTTGAGACATGAATTCAAAGTGTCATATAATCAATGTGACCCTCCTGCAGTGCTCCAAGGCAGGGCTGGCCCTTGACTCCCTGATTGCTGGGTGGAGCCCTCACCTCTCTACAATTTTGCAGATTTAGTATCTAAAGAGCTTGAAAAACCTCATACATTCCTCTTCTTTTATTTTTCTTACAGGCTGCCGGCCACATCTTCCAGTAAGATCCTTGGAACAGGCAGATTGGTATAGCCCAGGGTTCCCCAAGAAAAATATGCAAGCCATGTTCTAGCAATACCACAGTGAGAGTAACTAAAAAGTTTGAGAGACATAAACTTTGTTTCATTTTTAAATATCAGATACTCTGATGAAAAAATTTGAGCCTCGGTTACTACCTTAATCCTATATTGTGAATATAGATGATAATTCCTTGATACATAGTGTACCATGAGTATATAATAATTTCACAAATCTTTGGTGGTGGAAAATGTGTCTTTATAATACATTGTACTGGTGATCTGTGACAGGAAGACTTGGGAGTGTGGTAAAAATCAGTCTTTGTAGTTGGCTAACACTCTTTTGGGGGAGCTCTAGCAACCTCACCCTCTAGCAACACACCCTTATGTGTGTTTTGGCATAAGTACAAAGTGTGTGTCCATGACCTTCCTGGGTTGTTGGCAATGACATAAGAGAGCTCCAATTTCGCTGAGAGTAATAACAATAATAATTTCTTTTGAGAACTTTGCTGGAGATGAAAAGCGACTTCAAGTGAAAAACAGTGATCTAATTTTAATGCAATCCCGAGGAGAAGGTATATTAGTTTCCTAGGGCTGCCATACCAGATGACCCCAAACTGTGTGGCTAAGCACTACAGAAATGTATTCTCTCACAGTTATAGAAGGCAGAAATCCAAAGTCCAGGTGCTGCCAAAGTTGGTTCTGGGCGCTCTGAGGGAGAATCTGTTCCATGCCTGTCTCCCAGCTTCTGATTGTTGCCAGCAATTCCTGGTGCCCTTTGGCTTGTGCTCAGTCTCTCTAGTCTCTACCTGCACCATCACATGGCATTCTCCCTGTATGTCTCTGTCCCTGTGCCTTCACAGGGCCTTCAAATGAATCCAGCCACTAGGTCAGCCTAATCCAGTGTGACCTCATCTTTACTTCATGACATCTGCAAAGACCCATTTCCAAATAAATTCACATCCATTTGAACCAGGTATTGGGACTTCAACATATCTTTTTAAGGGGTATGACTCAACCAACCAGAGTAGGCTATTGAGAAATAAGTATTTAGGGGATCTCAGCTGGTGTCCACACTTAGCATGTAGGGAGTGAACTTGCTGAGTACCAAATCCTAATTTTTGTATATTCAAGCTTTAGTTGAAACTGAGACTCCCCCTGGGAAGATTAAAAAATCCTGCAGATTTTGATATACCCTGAAATTTTTGGTAGTGGAAAACAGGTAAGCCTGCTCTGCCTAGCACCTATAGATAGTATTTCCCCTCTCTTTAAGTTGTGCAAGTCTGGCCTACAAACTAGAAATCCTAGTCAAAACCACTCTTAAAATTCCACAAACCACTTAAAATTCCTTCAAGTTATAGTCACTTTCAATATAACATATCTTGGAAGAGGAGCATCTCCTTAATCATAATATCCAACTCTCAGAGTGTCCTTTTATGGGTGTTTCCTGATGGACCCCATGGTACCTGGAACTCCTCAGAATTTGTATAGCTCATTTTAGAAAATTTGCCAGACTTTGCCCTTTTCAATTTGTGTAACTTACATGATGAGTATGTTGAGTATTAAGATCTTTCAAAATAAGCCAAATATTTCTTCTTTCTTTACAATTAGAATACCTCTAATTCATCTCTCAGAGTTGTGCATTACATTAGGTTTCATTTGGGTTTATTTTGTTTTATAATTAAAAAAATTTATGATGTATTATTATGCATCTGTGCTATTATTTTTCTTGGGCTCAAAGATGTCACATCAAGCAGAATTTTTTTTGGGGGGGCAGGGTCTTGCTCAGGCTGGAGTGCAGTGGCATGATCATAGCTCACTATAACTTCAAACTCCTAGTCTCGAGCAATCCAGATGGGGTCTCACTGTGGTGTTCAGGCTGGTCTCAAACTCCTGACCTCAAGTGATCCTCCCACCTCAAGCTCCCAAAGCGCTGGGATTACTGGTGTGAACCACCATGACTGATCTCGTTTTTGAACTGAGTTTCTTCTATCACCAGGGACCTACAAGTTTTGGAGCTGATGGGACTAATAATTTTCATCATACCAGCTGTCGCAAATAATTCAGCCTGCTCAATTTCAATACCTTGTAGAATGGGTGAGCAGTCCCTTGAAAGGAGAATTTTCAATATCAACCTTTTCCCCCTTATATCAGTGTTCAAAAACTCCACACTTTGGGAAGCAGACAAAATTGGTATGTAATGTAATTCCATTGGTATGGAATTAGTGTTTTCTCCATTCCCAATTCTCATTGATCTGCATTTAGATGGAAGTTAGGGTTCGGTCCCTACATCTTGAAGACCTTGTGTGTGCAGAGCACTGGGGACTGTGGGACTGACAGAGGATCCCAGCAGTGACACTGTCCACGGGGATATTATCACCTCAACTGCTCAACTCCCAAGAATAAACCAACTGTAGGAACAACGAAATACTGGGGAGTGTGTGTTAGTTTCTTTTCGCTGCTGCAATAAAGCATCACAAATTTAGTGGCTTAAAACAATACAAATTTACTATCTTACAGTTCTAGAGGTGGGAAGTCTGATGTAGCCTCACTGGGCCAAAGTCAAGGTATTGGCAAGGCTGGATTCCTTCTGGAGGGCTCTATAGGGGAATATGTTATCTTGACTTTTCCAGCTTCTAGAGGCAGCCACATTAGTTGACTCATGGCCTCCTTCCCACTTCAAGGCCAGCAATGGTCAGTCAAGTCTCTCAGTGCATCATGCTGACACTGACTTCTGCCTCCCTCTTCCATGTTTAAGGACCCTTATGATTATAGGGACAACCCAGGTGATCTAGGCTAATCTTATTTTAAGGCCAGCTGATTGGAAACCTTAATTCCTCCTTGCCACATAACCTAACATATTCACGGGTACTGGAGATTAGGATGTGGACATCTTTGGGGGACCGTCCTTCTGCCTCCCATTGGGAGCAAATATATCCCAGGGGTTAGCTCTGTGTCGTGTATGATCAGAAAGATAGGAGGCTTTGTCCTAAACTGTCCTGCTTTACTGAGTCATTCTAGCACTGGATGGAGCGAGATAACTCAAATCTCAAACCATGACTAGTTTCTCTTATTAACTCCTCCATTACCTCCTAAATCTAAGCATGGAGTTGTAGTTGTCTTTTCCTTTAGGTAGGCAACCTTTAATTTTAAATGGCAAATCTAAAGATATTAAGAAGGGCATCAAGTGGAAATCTGATTAACTCTTAGAAATAACGTTGACCCATTCAGACAGTAATGGAGAGAAAAGTTCTTTTGAATGCATTGAAATAGAATGTAGTGTGATAATAGCAGCCTCTCTATATGTTAATGTTCTTACAGAAAGATTGCCAATCATTTTCTTGTGTATAATTCGGTCCATTTTTCTGCAGCGGATCAATCCCGCTTAGAAACACCTGCCCAGCACACACCTTGCCCATCACTTACACAGCCACAGCCTGAACTGCTTTGCAAAATTTGTTCTCAGTCCCTCTGAGTGAGTCACAGGCCCTGCGGTCTCACTCCCTGGCTGTGGCAAACACCCACTCAATGATGCCCATTAGATTTTCTCTTCTGTGTACTTGGAATTGAGACATAAAAACTCTGTCTATACAACAAAGAGAGTAAACCCTAGGGACTTCAGTTTTATTAATACCATTTCATCAATTATAAGAAATTGTCTCAGTGTGTCTGTGTTGCTATAACAAAATACCATAAATTGGGTAGCTTATAAACAACAGAAATGTATTTCTCACAGTTCTGAAGGCTGGGAAGTCTGAGATCAACATGCCAGCAGATTCCGTGTCTGGTGAGGGCTCGCTTTACTGGTTCATAGGTGACGCCTTCTCACCGTGTCCTCACATGATAGAAAGATGAGGGGTCTCTCTGAGGCCTCTTTTATAAGGGTACCAATCCCATTCATGAAGGTTCCACCCCATGACCTAATCACCTCCCAAAGGTCCCACCTCCTAATAGCATCACCTTGGGGGTTAGGATTTCAACATATGCATTTGTGGGGGACACACACATGCAGACCATAGCAGCTAGGACCACACCAGTGCACACCTGTGTGCAGGAGGAGAGGGGGCATATGGGAACTTGCTGTCCTTTCTGCTCAATTTCTCTGTAAACTTAAAACTGCTCTAAAAAAATAAAAGCTGTTCATTTAAAAAACAAAATAATGCAATCTACCCAGTTTCTTTTCAGGTCCAGATGTGGGAGCCATTTATATTTGGGGCTGTGCAGCATACAGGAAAAGGATGAGAAGCATGAATCATGTAAGTTCTGGCAGCACACCCTCGTGGGCAAGAGCAGACTCAGATTTCCAAGGCATACACGAAGAAGGGTCCTCTTCCAGAAAAGAATAAATACAAAATGAAGTAGGAAATGGAATATTTATTTGGAAGAAGTTCTGCAAGTGAGGGATCCTGACACTTGAACTTCATTAACTTTATGCCAAATCTACCTTGGCTGGTGCACGCTGAGGCAAAGAAAGCAGGTGCTCAGAGGGAGGACAGAATGGCGTAGCTGAGAGACCCAGAGAGGTGGAGAGAAATCCTGGGAGCTCCTCACTTTCCAGTTCCAGGTTCATATTCTCTTATGAAGCCCCAGTTGCTCCCCATGAATATTACCAACAACGTGCCCATTTTAGCTGAAACTAGTGTGTTGGAAACAACCAACCAGCAGACACGATATCCCCCATGAGAAGGGGGAGCCAGTTGGAAGTGGTTCCACGTTTTGTAAGTGACACCCCTGAGGCAGAAAGCCAAGGGGGACTTGCCCGAGACATGCAGCAGAGTGTGACCAGCTCAAACAGAGCCTGCTTCTTTGACTCTCAGTCCCGTGGTCTCTTCACTCTCTTTGGAGGGAGGCTAGCACCTCCTGGAAAGCCAGTGCCCTGGGATCTCATTATTTATTCCCTGCCCATGCTACTCGTTCAGAGATCCCATGAAATTCAATTCTGTCTCCATTGGAGACTGAGAAATAATGAACTGAGAGTGAACCGGGGTAGGAGTCATCAGATGACATTTTTGACAGTATGTCCAGAGGCCGCTGTTCATTACAGTTGCTTATTGAGACCCTCTCTTGCCTTCGACTGGAGAGATTTGCAATGAGGGTATTTTTGAAACTTTCCCTCCAGGAAGTTTCCTTTACACTTTGATATGACAAAGAAAGCGAACAGCCTTAATTTAAGCTGAATTGATTGTAGGCTCCTTAAGCCCCAGAGTTAGGATACGACTGGACAATGTGGCAAAACACATGTTTACACACATCTGAGACTTGTTAGAAGAAATACACGCGGCATGTGTCAGCCAATTATTCTGGCATTACCCTGGGTGGCATGTTCTTTTGTGCTGTGGTGCTATTACTGCTAGCGATGGCCACTGTGTATTTGCTGTTCAAATCCAGTTCAATGCTTTTTTATTATGTGTATTTTGACAGCTGCTAACTACAAACTTAAGACCAGAATCTCTGAGAGTAGAGAGAGAAGCAAGTTATGTGACCATTTTCTGTGCTCTCAATACATTGTACATAATAGTAAAGAATAAAATCTCTCTCTCTCTCTTTAGCAATTAAAATGTGTCTTGGTTAGTGTTGAGAGCTTTCCATACACTGGCACGAAAGTCCTACAAGCAGTCTGGAAAAGGAGGAATGATTGTTCTTTCCACCGAGGCGTGGGGAGATCAAAGCAATGTGCACACAGTTAAGAAGTAGCAGACAGAGAGCTCAAACTTAAGTCTCCCCAACTGCAGGGACCCAGAGCCCACTGACTGTTCAACCCTACATCATGGCACCCACCAAACACCTTCCCAATGGGGATCCTTGAGCACCTGAACCACGTGTCATCTTGGAAACCACGTTTCCATACCATGCAGCTCAGTGCCTATTGCTCAATGCTTCTTAAGTGAATTGAATGCGTGAATGAGTTGTAGTCCCACCTTTGCTTGAGTTGCTCAGAATGGCACAAAACGTGACCATCTGGGCATTTTTGTGTCCTTCCTCAAGAGGATTTTCTTCTTGTGCTGGAAAGTTAAAAGTTAATGCATCTCTGACCAGTACCTGGAGTAGTCTGTGGGTTGGATGCTCTTTGGCAAGGGCCCACCTGTAGGAATCAAGGTGTGGCCTATGCAGTGGACACATTAGTCTGACATCACTGTCTCTTTAAGGGACAGACTGTTGTTCTCCTTGTCAAGACTGAATAATTTGCTGTTCAGCTTTCCTTCTGTGGTGCAGAGGGGTTTGGGTTTTAGGGCTGAGTGATTCAGCACTTGGTTAATCAACTATTCTACATGGCATCAATGTTTTTAAATTTTTGAAATGTCTTGTGGGTTCCTCTCCACTGCTCTCCTGTTTAGCACCTCCTACACCTTGGTAACTCTGTCTCCTGGCACTCATTTCCCGTCAGTTTTTCTCCCACATTCCCTTTCTGCTGCCTGATAAATCTCTGGGGAAAAACTACCTCTCAAGGTTTTTCTGTCAAATGTTCTCTGGTAATGAGATTGGAGCTGAGATTTTGGGTCGTTGCTATGGAGAAAATGTGTTTTCTCATTGCCCTATTATATTAATATTTGGGCACATTCCTAGTCTGAAATCCGAGGGTGATATCGCATTGGCACCCCCTTTTTAGGTACATTGTATCTCAATTATATAAGCTTATGTGTGATTTTTTTATTTTTAACAGCTTTTATGTTCCCCTTTTGCTGCCCGGGATAATGGGTGGCCTCACGTCAGTGATTGAGGTAGAAGAACATGAACTTAAGTGCTCTCCGGCATTCGTGCTGCATGTTCTCTGTTGCCTTTTGTGTGGGAAGAAAATATTCAAATTTTAGATTTATAGAAACAACACATAAATGACCAATGTCATTCAATGTCACCAACGTGTGGTGATGACTTTTTCCTCCCATACTCCTCAAACCAAGAGGCTGTTTTTGTGCTTCTCACCAGTGTTTATTTAACTGTATTGAATGCTCAGTAATTGGTAGATTCTAAAATAGATACAAAAACCCAAGAGGGAAAACAATAACTGAGGTGGGAAAAGGGGGCTCAGAGCTCACCACGGCTCTCTTTCTCTGTCAGAGGGTCTGTCAGGCAGATTCGCAGGGCCTCTCTGGCTGGCAGAGTTCGGTCGGAAATCCACTCACTGAGTTGTCACCAAGATGAACAGATGACCCAACCTTGCCCCTTTGAAAGCTTACGGTTGAGTGGGGAATATGTTAGGTGCTGAACGTACAACTTGTGCTCAATGTGATAGTTGCTTTAAGAGCAGTCAGGTGGATCCAGGGAGTCTACACAGTGCGGTGGATAGGACAGTAGATGTTGGAGACACGGTTGGAATCCTGGTTTTTCAACTGTCTCCATGACCCTGAGCAAATTAGTTAACTGCTTTGAATCTGCTTCTGATCTGTAAAATAAAAATAATATGGCCTACTTACTTTTTCCAGGGTTGCCAAAAGGATTATGGATAGGATAAGATATAATGAGTGTCAAGGATTTAATCCAGTGCCGGGCTCAATACTCTAGAGAGTATGATGACGATAGTACTCACAAAAATAATTGCTACTATTGAGTGATTTCTATGCAGTAGTCACAGCACCAAAAAGAACAATGAGTGAGTCATGTCAGTACATTCCCCAAACCCCTCTGTGTGGTATCTTACAGATAGAAGCATTGAAAACAGGTTTCATATCTTATTCATTCATGTGTTTACTCATTCATTCAAGAAATATTTATGGAGCACCTCTGAAATGCTAGGCATCAGTTTAATTCTGGGGGACACTGCAGAGCTCCCTACCCTCAGAGACCTTGCGGTCTAATGGAGGAAATGGATCGGAAACAGGTGTATTCATTGAACGGTGGACCAAACAAAAGGAAATCTGAAATGATTCTCTGGTTTTAATCTTTGTGTTTTTACCTGAAAGTCAAGGTCTGGCTTTGCTGAAGGAATCACTCCTTATTTAACCTCTAAGTGCTGAGATTATTTTCTCCTGGAGTTTACAATCATGTCACAAATGCCATGTTTATCCAGAGTTATGATTTAAGGTCCCCATTTCTCCTTTTTGGAAAGGACTTGCATGGAGATTCTGTGCGTGTTCATGCATCACAATTCGGTTTATCCATCCAACCCCATTTCAAACGTCTTTTTCTCTAGGAAACTGTCCTAACTCCTTCAGGTTTCCCCTGCCACTGGTATGTACTTACCTCTATCATAGCAATAAACATTCTATTTCTTTTGTTGTTGTTGTTTGTTTGTTTTTTAGACAGGGTCTCACTCCCAGGCCAGAGTTCAGTGATGTTTTCATAGATCACTGTAACCTCAAACTCCAGGACTCCAGCAATCCTCCTGTTTCAGCCTCCTGAGCAGCTGGACTACAGGTGCATGCCACTACACTCAGCTAATTTTTCTATTTTTTTCTAGAGATGGGATCTCACTTATGTTCAGGCTGGTTTTGAACTCCTGGCCTCAAGTGATCCTCCCAAAGTGCTAGCATTACAGGAATGAGCCACTGTACCCAGCATAGCAATAAAGCTTTGATATTGGAATTATTTGTTTATATATATCTCTCCCCTACAGTCCTGTGTTCTTTGAAGGCAAAGACTATCTTTTATTTATTCCTCCTTATATCCTCAGAACTAGCACACATATTACTCTATTTTTATAAGTTAATGATAAAGAAAAACACCAATAAAAGATCTATAGATATGTGTGAATTTACACAAATGCCAAAACTAGTGGGAAAATTATAGCTGAATCTTCCCGTATGTTTTATTTCTCAACATTTGTTTTGTCACCTGCTGTGTAGAGGCTGTAGGTGGGCAGCTGAAACTCCTGGTAGTAGTCAATTTGGTATTACTAAACAGGTTTTTATTTGCATTTATCTATTTGTAATGCTACTTGGAAATATGCTCATAATACTATTATGTCAAAATTTTGCCCTGGAATGTAGGCATCTTTATTTTTATTTATTTTTGAGACAGAGTTTGGCTCTGTTGCCTGGGCTAGAGTGCCATGGCATCAGCCTAGCTCACAGCAACCTCTAACTCCTGGGCTCAAGTGATCCTCCTGCTTCAGCCTCCTGAGTAGCTGGGACTACAGGCATGCGCCCCCATGCCCGGCTAATTTTTTCTATATATTTTTAGTTGGCCAATTAATTTCTTTCTATTCTTAGTAGAGATGGGGGTCTCGGTCTTGCTCGGGCTGGTTTCGAACTCCTGACCTTGAGTGATCTGCCTGTCTCAGCCTCCCAAGAGTGCTAGGATTACAGGTGTGAGCCACCGCGCCTGGCCGGCATCTTTATTTAGTTATAGAGGATGAAAGGCAACGAAACCTGACCTAACTAGCTAATTGGCCTCAGTTCTCCTAGATAATTATTTTTCTTCACTGTCCTTCTATCTCCTTTCTTCAGATTGGCCTAGGATCTGTCTGATGAGATGAGTCAAAACAGAACTGTAATTTAGAACAACCAGCTGAATGTCCCTTTGTAAGTGGATCAGGGATTATTTACTTGCTCCCCGCGTCACTCAATGTTGGAGAACACTGGACTGTTCACTCTCAGAATCTGTTCTTGGATGAGGCAGATGTAATGTGAAAAGTTGTCCGTGGCCTGTGCCTCTGTGGTGTTTGGTCCCCCAGTCTGTTGTGCATTAATTCCTCCAAAGAGTCGCTTTATACCTCCTATGAATGTGATGCATTGATGATCTCAGCTTCAGACTGTAAAGGAGCTTGGAAAGAAGTAAATGCTCCAGAGATTAACTGCTTTAGTGTTTGCAGTGGCCCCTAAGGGGCTTAAAGAATGCCATTTGGCTGTGAAAATCAAGCCACCCCAAGTCAGAGCCAGATGGAGGTGTGGATACTACATGCAGAATAATAAGTCTGGCACCGTTTCAAACGAACATTCTTTAAGTATTTTCCAACATGAGTAAAGAGGAGAGACCGAGTGCTGCGTTGGAGAAGAAAAAAGAAGGAAGACATAGGGGCCGAGCTCAGTTTCTTTGCTATTGCCTCCAAAATCTCAGCTTTAGCCCCCAACTTGTATAATCCACGTGGCTAAATGAACTGTGCAGGCTACCACATCCTTCCTCCTTGGAAGGTAGTTTCTGAGCCCTGTCTCATCCCTCACCCTGGCAGCTTCTCCAAGTATTCTTCCCCATCACATAGCGTACCCCCCAGTACGTGCATGGAATACCCCTTTCTCCCCCAGTTCATGTCTGGTGAGGTTTTTGTGTCTCTGATCATATTTTAGTGTCCTTTACAGACTGAAACCCTGGGCAGAGGTCTCTAGGCCTGCTTCTCAATCTTTCTCTAGGTAAAAACCTCCCTTATGTAACGTACTTTATCCTTAAATTCTTCAAGCCTGCATTTTGCACTTTAAGCTTCTATGAGAGCGGTTGGTGCCTTTGTCATGACGTTAGCTTCTAAACTCTGTTATCACTTGGGTCATGGACCCGATCTCCAAGACACAAGAGAGAGACCTCTTCCTCCTTTGGGCCCAGCTATATTCCACTGGGCCGCAGGCTTCACATCTTCACCATGCAGTCTGGTCCCTATGGTCTCGCAGCTACATACCCCACCCCCCACCGCTCTGGGCTCCCAGCACCAGCCATGTGGGCCACGCACATGACCCTGCTGCACCCCAGTTATCACCTCACATAGCAGAGGAGCTTTTGCTACCCCCACCTGTGGGGCTATTCCCCTGTAGCTGGGCAGGACCCTCGTAGCCAGTTAGTATCTGCTTCTCAGACAGGGAAAGTTTCCAAAAACTCCCTACACAGGCCACCCCCCTCACATCTGCTTGTGTCCCCCATGGACCGAACCATCTTCAGCACAAAGCCACTGCTTTACCCTTTTAAGACCTCACCACTAGGCTCAAGTTCTCACCATTGTGCCTAAGAGTCCAAGGATTAATGCTACCAAGTCTATGTTACCTGTCTTCTACTCATCCTGATGACCCATTTGTTTCCCTCACAGAACTTCACACTCTGTTGATTGACCTATTTCTTTCTATGATCTATTTCTTTCTATGATTTACCTATTTCTTTGCCCATTCATCACTTTGCCCCTGCTAGACTCTAAGTTAACAATTATTGTTGAATTACTGAATGAATTTTTCACCCTTATTTTGGATGAAATGGGATGATCAAGGAGAACTTACTGTTGAATGGTTTCATGCCTTTATATAAAAAAGAACTTTGCTTATTTTAGAGGCAGATGGACATACATAAAAATTAAACAAGCTAATGTTTACATTTATATAAAATGTTTATGTCTTGTAGTCTAATCATTTCCAATTCTTCCCAGCGTAATTTTCTAATGTGCCAAATTTAATATTTGTGGATGGGATTTTGAGTTATTTTAATATTCACACTTCTTATTTTCTTAAATAATTCATGGCCCAGAGGGCCCTAAACTTTTGTTTCTCTCTCTGTTCTTCCCTAATTTAAAGAAAACTTGGGCAACCAGAGAGGGAGCTCAGTTCTTTTGTCTGGTTGTGTCTCATCAATATTACCACACACATTTCTCCAGAGGCTGTGCTGTAATTATGTTTGATTGACAGATAATTTCTGAAAGGCACAATAAATTTTACAGCCATCTCAGACAAGCTTGGAAAAAAACCCCCCATCAATATGTGATATGCGTGAGGCCTGCCTTGGACCCCTGACTTTCCTTGGACCTAGCCCAGTGACCAACGACCCATGATGATGTAGGCAAGTTCACCACAACCAACAAGAAATTGGTCTTTTTGGTCCTGTGCCTTCAATCTGCTATTTCTCTACTAGAGAGCAAGAACATCTAGTCCCAAAGCCTATAGAAGTTAGCGGTTGCCTAGCAACAGCATTCCCTGCACAAGTTTGTGGCTTTCTAAGCAGAAGGAAGAGGGTGGGGGGTAGAGGACTTGCTTTCTTTCTCAGCTCTCCTAAGCCTCTTGTATTCTCTCATTATGTTGATCTCTGGGCTGATTGAAAGCATATAAGATGATATATGTAAAAACTCTTTCAGACAGTCAAGTGTGAATACAAGATGGGATTATTACCACTCATTAAAACCCATTTTAGTCCCTGATTCTTTAGCGCAGTATCTTTGCAGCCAGGATATGAATCACTGGTCTCCAATTATTGGTATATTCTTCTGCTGCAGACGGAACTGGAAATGTCAGCCCCAACAAGCAACCGAACCAGCCTCAGCCTTGTAATTGTTTCGTTCTTTCTTCAGAGCTGAGTGGTCTCTTTTGTGGTCTGTTCCGGGCCCCCTGTCTCTCACTCCCCCAGGCACTGCAGGCTGATTTGTTAGAATCTGCATTTGTGATTTTGCCCTTCTGTTTCCAAGTAAGTTGGATCTATCTCATTTTTTTTTTCTTTTAGGTATTACCATGTATTCTGTTTGTTGAGCTTCCTTAATTCTTTCCCCTTCTGTTTCATGCCTTCGAAACTTTTGTGCTGTGCACTTGTCAAGCCAAAGTCAAGAGTTCTATAAAGTCACCTGAAAGTTATAAAACATTTAGATACTGGGAGACAGATCTCCATAGGTCTCACATATTTCTGCATATTTTGTGAGTTGACCTGCCTTTGTTCCAGGCGATCATTTCAAGGATGTTTGCGTAGCGAACAGTCTTGGAAGACAGAGGTACTGTCTCCCTCCAAAGCCAAGGGAAGTTTTGCTTAGCCCAGGAAGATAAAGACAATATCTTCCTCGGGAGCAAAGAACAAAGCTTGCTGATTGCTCATTATAAAAATATATGGGTTCCCTGTACTCCTTGAATACTCTGCATTGCTTACACGGGTATCATCTGTCTCTCTTTACGTTTCCCTGCGGGAGTTGGGGCTTGGAGAATTGCTGCAAATGCTGATACTCTGGCTATTGCTAATGGTGTGAGTAATAAAAGTCCTTTGTGTCTGACTCAGGAATCTTGTGTCTTCTGCCTGTATCCATGAAATTGTGAAAAGACAATTTGCTAGCTTGAAAGCAGAGTAAAATATCAGACCCTTCGTAGTGCTAGCCAGGTTCTTAGTAGGTTGATGCTCTCTCGTTTGATAGATACGTGCGTTGGAACATATTTAAAATTGGTCTCAAGGTACATTTATTTTAAGGAACATTTTAGAGATGTTTTAGAGGCCTGTGACATTACATGAGTTTCTACCAAGAGAGGACCAAATTTGGGGTTGAAAGACCTGAAACAGTGTAATTACGGTCATAGCATTTATTAGTCAAAATGTTTTTGAGATCTGCATTTCAAATAAAATTGAGTTAAAATTTCTTGTCTGGCATAACCGAGATAGTATGGATTGGGCTTACCTGACCCTACATAACCCCAAAGCTCCAGAAAAATCAGATGTTGAAAGTAATTAATCTACTTTACCAGACCGTTGCTTTTCAGCAGTTTCTAACAGTGGATAGTACTCTATTAGCCATCCAGAATAAAACCTGGGATCTCATTATTCTTCCTTGTTCATCATCTGCATCCAGTCATCAGTGACTTAAATGTTCTAGTCTCTTAAATATGCTTCCTGTTCTCCACTCTGTCAGAACTCTACTTATTGCTCATTTGCATCATTGCAATCCCTTTCCAATTTGTTTCTCTAATTCCTGTTTGTATATTTAAAAATCTACCCTCCAAACTGGGCTTAGATCAGAGTGATCCATCTAAAAAGTGCATTAGCAGCTGGCCTTCCTACAAAGAATAAAGTCCATGAACTTAGGATGGACACCATGAACTGGCATCTTCCATATCTCTTTGGCCTCGTGTTTATGTCCTGTAGGAGGCAGTATGGCAAGGGACAAAGAGCAAGAGCTTTGGATTAGTGTCTGCATTTGAATTCTGTTTTTTTCATTTGTGAGCTGAGTGACCCTGAGCAGATTTAATTAATATTCTGTAGCTTCATTTCCCTATTTGTAAAATGGGAATAAAAAGAGCACCTTTTAAAAATAAATTTGTATAAAGCCTGCCTTAGTCTATTTTGTGCTGCTGTCACAGAATACCGCAGGCTGGGCAATTTATAAACAACTGGAGTTTATTTGGCTCCTGGTTCTGAAGGCTGGGAAGTCCAAGATTGAGGGCCCGTGTCTGGGGAGGGCCTCTTGCTGCATCACAACATGACGAAAGGCATCGCAGAGTGAAAGGGCGTGAGCACAAGGAAAGGAAAGGAGGCAGAACTCATCTTTTATAAGGACATCACTCCCAAAATAATGAACCCACACCTGAAATAACAACATGAATCCATTCATGAGGGTGCAGTCCTCATGACCTAAACACCTCCCGTTAGGCCCCAGCTCTCGACACTGGGGATTAAGTTTCCAACACATGAACTTTGGGGGACACATTCAAACCATAGCAGAACATTTAATAAAGTGTCTGGCATATAATAGATATTCTATAATGATATATATATATATATAATATATCTATAAAAGATATATCAACACTGGAGTGCTTGTTTTAGTCATATGCCATGTTGGTTTTTAATTCTTAGTCTTGCTCTCTTCTGTTTTCCTTTGCCTGAAATGTCCTTGTCCTGCTTAACCTATGGCACAGTGGTTGAGAGCATGGGCTTTGGGTGAGATTAACCTAGGTTTGGATCCCGATATTTTCATGAATTAACTGTGGAACATTGCAAAGAGTGCTCAAGAAGTGACTATTACTCTCCTACTTATCCTTCAAGATTCCATCAGGGAAAATCACCTGTGTGCCTGTTATGAGGCTGTTATTTTTTGGCTTCAAACCCTCCCTTCTAGAGTTGGGTTTTTGATGCTGGAGCCACAGCTCTGCAACCTGCATTTCTGCATTGCCTGCAGACTTCCTGTTAGACTGCACCTACTGGGGGCAGTAGAAGGTAACAGCAGGGCTGAGGGAGGAAGAGGGACCTGCTCTTCCTGTTTGTTTCCTGCCTGCTTCCTGCCTGCTTCCTGCCTGCTGTCTGTCCCTATTTAGGCTGTGAGTCTATTTTTTTTTATCTTTTCACAGGGCCGGGGTCAGGGATGAGGATGAGGTCAGGGAGGCATCTGCCTCAGGCACACAATTTAAGGGAACACCAAATTACTAAGGAATCAAGATACATTACTATATATTCCAATAAATGGTTTTTAAAATCAAAATTAAATTAAAAAAAATCCCTTGATGAACGAAATATCAAAATTTTAAATAGAGACGAGTGCCAGCTGAGCCACACTAGAGCCCGAGGCCACTGGCTTTAATAGAAGCAAACACATCAATAATATATTAAAAATCTACTTTGTTGCTGATTTCATTTTCTATTGAGAGAATTCCTACATTCAACAATTTCTTCTGTCCAAGGGATGAGCTCGAATAATTTTTACTTAGCTTAAGCTTATGTAAAGTGATAGCAAATTAGCTTTTGGTATAAGTAAAATATTTAAACCTAAAGTAACACTGTGGATTTTAATATGCCAACTTGTCAATTTTTCAATATTTTCCAACTATGTGAATGTTCTGGAAAAAAATCATCTTAAAAAATATATAAAATCATGTATATTGAGGCCCACAATTTTTCCTTTTGCCTCAGGCTCCCTAGGACTCAGAATCTTACTGTATTTTCACTTACCTAGTTCACAATTTTACATGTAGGTAGTTAATCTTTATATTAACTTCTCTCCATTTAAATAACTGGTGCAGGCTGGGAGTGGTGGCTCACGCCTGTAATCCTAACACTCTGGGAGGCTGAGGCGGGCGGATTGCTCGAGGTCAGGAGTTTGAAACCAGCCTGAGCAAGAGCAAGACCCCCATTTCTACTAAATAGAAAGAAATTAATTGGACAACTAATATATATAGAAAAAATTAGCCAGGCATGGTGGTGCATGCCTGTAGTCCCAGCTACTCGGGAGGCTGAGACAGCAGGATTGCTTGAGCCCAGGAGTTTGAGGTTGCTGTGATCTAGGCTGACACAAGGGCATTCACTCTAGCCTGGGCAACAAGGCAAGACTCTGTCTCAAGAAAAATAAAAAATAAATAAAATAAAATAAAATAACTGGTGTGATTTCTTACTCCTGAATGGATCCTGAAGGATACAACTTCCAAGTACAAAGCTGATGTCTTCCTGTTCCCTTTCCCTCTCCTGAGCGCTTCCCTGCATTTATACTTTGCTCATTTTCTATAGCTCATGAAATACCAGCCCTCTCCCCTGCACATGCCTGCATCTCATCCTGCTCAAATTCAGTCCATTCTTCAAGATCCATTTCATATGTCACGAGATCATTCCTCATCCTGCACAAAATGAATATGTTTCCTCATTTTGTTGTAGGGAATATCCCAATGAAGGGAAGAAAGCCCCCTAAACTTGCCAAGTGGGTTCTTGGCTTGGCGTGGAAATGAATTCAAGACCGAGTGAGCCAACTCTTAAAAGCTGCAGGAAAGTTTTATTGAGACAAAGACAGACAACAGATTGTACTCCACACACAGAGTAGGGGTCCTCTCCCAAGCCAGGGGTGGGGGGGACTCTTTATGGGGCAATGGTAACATTTTTATACGTTCAAAAACCCTGTTAGGAAACAGCACTATGTGACCAGCATTGTTTTGAGGTCAGGCCATAAAGGTTAATCATAAACTGCTCCCAGAAAGGTGAGGCATCTGGCTTAGTAATTCACCCTCCTTGCTCAGGGTGGTTAGGGTCTAGTGTCAGTCAAAATGGCTGCACTTCCTTTTCTGTTTTATTCCTACATATATTTATGGAATCTTAGAGCTGACTTGGCATTCATACCATCATAGTCTGCCTTGTTTTTGTTGTTATTTTTGTACATTTCTTATTCGTCTGCCACCTCCCATCTGGGTTTAAGTCTTTGAGGATCAGGGACTGATCTCCTTCTGGTCTTTCTCATCTTTGAGCACTTCTTATTTGGTGAGGTAGAAAGCTTTGGGGCATCATGAGCAGAGAGAATTGGAGACACAGCTGGGCTTCCAAATGCTGGGCTTCTGCACATTGGTGGGAAGCAAAACTACTAGATGTTTGAGTTGTTATTCTTTACATTCCCAGTGCTCTCAAAGCTTGCTTCCTTTTTTTGCCATCTCTGTCTCGGTGCTCAGTTGTGCGCCTGGAAAGGAATGATTAACTCCTCTTCTTTGATAAGCCTACTGAGCACAGGGTGGTGTTTAAAACAGTCCAGAGCAATCTCTCCCTTGAGTTAGAAAGAGAGTGATTTCCAGGAAGCAGAAGGTCCCTGTGGGATGTGGGTCAGTAGGAGTTAAATAGCCCTGCAGTGAATGGCTTTGTGAACCAGCCATTTTCCTCCCAGAAGAGTTGAAGTTCTGATAGGACCCTTTACTGAAGGGGCCATGGCGATGGGAACCAGGGGAGGTACCCTGCTCACTTCCATAGCAATACAAACACGGACCCCCAAATCAAAACATTAGGAACTGCCCATCCTTAGCCTCCCACCAGCCCCAACTTTGTTCTTTTAGAAAAGTCAGAGCCTACTGAGACTGGGGGTGTTTTGTCAGAAGTTTGTTTATTTATATAACATGAAGAAGATATTTTCAAACTGGAAGCCAGCTGATTTCAGACTAGGAAAAGAATTTTCCAAAAACAAATCTATGAGGTCAAGTTTCAATGTCATAGAAAGGGTAATTTAGGCAAACCTCGCCAACCACAATAGAAGATGGCGTCTTAAATTACTGCTCTGGAAAAGGGATTTGCGTTTGTAGACCTCAGGCAGCCCTGAAGCCTGAGTGCAATCTGGGCGGAGAGCTTTTTCTGAGAAGCTCGCATCTTTGTAACACTGACTGCTGACCCACTTTAAGTTTCCTGTCCCCAAAATGTAGAGAAGGAACAGGGCGATACAGGTCGTACCAGAGACGCTCACATCTTGGTGTATTTATGTGCCTCTTGGCATGTGTCACATCCCCAGACTAGGGCCACGGTCGGTTTCATTCTCAACCTAGCAGAATTATTTATCACAGAAAAATGGATGAAAAACTCAAGTTACCACATTGAATTCCTGGCTCTTTACTATTTCAGAAGCTCAGTGGGGTTTTCTTTTAGAACCAGACACGTGAACTCTTCTTGATCACTAGGATGCTCTTTGTAGTACCCAAGTGTAGGTAAAGGGAGACCCAGTCCTAGAGATCACCAGAGGAAAAAAAAAAAAAATTCTCATCACCCTCGGTCGATTTGTTTCCTATTTCACCTTCTCATTCATTCTCTCACTTACTGAGAGCATTCTCTGTGCCCACACCATGCTAGGAGCCGATGTGCTGTATAAATAGGAAATGCATAATTACTGTCCCCAGGAATAGCCTTGCCTCTTCAAACACTCAAGCCTAGTGCCATGAACATATTTCTGGATATTTGGAAGGCTTTCTAAAAGTGATAGCCCCTCAAATGAGGAGCTTTAAATGTTCTCAATGAGCTAGGTCAAAGCCTCAGATATTTGTACCTGGGAGTTTGATGCAAAAACCAAAAAGGTGCTTTTAAAGTATCATAAGTGGCTATTTCCTGCTCTGCCCCTCACCTTTTTAAACCAGTGGTTTCAACCAGGGGTGATTTTGCCCCCAGGGGACATTTGCCATGTGTAGAGACATTTTTGACTGTCACAGGTCAGGCCTAGGGAGGGGGTGCTGTTAGTATCTAGTGGGTAGAGACCAGAGATGCTGCTAAGCATCCTACAGTGCACAGAACAGTATCCCAGGAAAGAATTACCTGGCCCCAGATGTTCGTAGTGCTGAGTTTGAGAAACCCTGTTTTTAACCAGCATAACCATGACAACTCATTTTTTCCCCCTACTTTTAATCAAGATGGACAACTATTGTGAAAAATAGTGCCGTGCTTGCTGAGTTTATAACTTACATTTCACATTAGCAATAAACCATAATTGGCATTTTACATTTGTCTTGACTACAGAACATTTTTCCCTTTAACAGTCTTTCCGTTTTTATCGCATCAGATGCTGGGAAGGAGCGAATATTTCTGGTTCCCAGTAGTTCTGCCCAACTCCCGCTTATGAGCAGGAAACCTCTTTTGATCTTCAACTTTTTGCCTCTAATGGCCTCGGCAGACATTCTGTGCATCTGCCCCTTCACCTCTCGCCTCTCTCAGAGCAGTCCTGGGAGTTTCGTATCCACCTTCAGAGGTAAAAACCCAACGCCACAAGGTGAAGGCGTAGTCAAGGTCACCAGCCGGGCTTCACACGGGCTTTCTTCCTCTCCTCCCTGTGCTCATTATTCACCAGTCCCTTCAGGGGAAATGTACAATATAAATCAGAAAAGACCATCATCTGTAGTCCACTAAATGAGCAAAGGTTAAGTTTAGCCAGGCAGATGATTTATACTTGCTTATTTCCTTTAAAACCTCATGGAGAATGAAAGAGAGCTTTCAGCTAGGATAACAAGGAAGGAAATGTAATATTTTAAACCTTGCCGTTGTTATTCCTCTTCGAGTATGAAAACATTATTTGTTTAAAAAAATCCATGTACCTAGGAAGATTTGGATCAGAATAAATTTTTGTGAAGTCATTAACTCATCACAATTTGATTAAGTAAAGGGTTTGGCATTGCATCTGTTAGGAACATCCTAAGAGTCCAGTCATCCATCCAAGACAAAGAAACTGGTCTGCAAGAACAAGGGTCAAGAAGTCTAATGAAGAATGTAATAGATCAACTGCTAGAAAGTTTCTGAAAAATGATATGAAAGGCTTGCTTTTAGTTATAGGGATAATAAATTAAAGTGACAATTTTTATAAACATAATGGAATTGCCAGCTTAGGAAGTTTTACTAGGCTAAGTCAGGCCATCCACTTCCTTTTCTTATTCAGGAGGGAAAAAGTAATAATTTACAGTATACTTAGATCAGAAAGCATCCTTCCTCCCCTACAACGTACGTCCCTACCTCCTTTTTATTGAGACAGAGTCTCACTGTGTTGCCCAGGCTAGAGTACCGAGGCATCAGCCTAGCTCACAGCAACCTCAAACTCCTGGGCTCAAGCAATCCTCCTGCCTCAGCCTCCCAAGTAGGTGGGACTACAGGTGCTTGCCACCATGCTCGGCTAATTTTTTTGTTTCTATTCCTAGTTGCCTAGCAACATTTTTCTATTTTTAGTAGAGAAGGGGTCTCACTCTTGCTCAAGTCTTGAACTCCTGGCCTTAAGCAATCCTCCCACCTTGGCCTCCCAGAGTGCTAGGATTACAGGCGTGAGCCACTGTGCCTGGCCACATCCCTGCCTCCTTTCTTCCTTTCTTTCTTTTCCTTTATTGTTGTGACCGACACAGTTCAGACAATATTTGGTGTCAAAGACATATTTAGAGTAGTCAACATTTCCCAAGGCCGGTCTTACTCTGTTCAAAATTTGACCCAGGTAGCAGGTAGCTTTTATGTTAGTGACCCCACTGTGAAATGGAGAGCGAGGTGGTTAACCATCTCGGGATGCCATTTTGTGCTGGGCATGACAAAATACTTACTTGCAGATGGTTTTTCCCATTACCACTGTAAAAGGTGCTTTTCAGACTAGTTTAAAATTCAGTAGCTTAGTCCTTTGTGATCTTCACCTGCCCCTCTGCCCTTATCTCTGCTTGTTATTTCTGAGGTTAAGACTTCTATTCTCATCTGGGGAACATGACTCAGGATTAGAATACACAGTCTATGGAATGATGCCAGTTTTTCTTTACATCACTTTAAAATGTAATAACTTTTTAGTAGTGAATAAATTTTATTTAGTGATAAATAATTTTTTCCTGAGTTATGGAAATTTGAGTGCCTAAAACAACTCGGCAATCAAGTATATTTCTTAATTATCCTTTCATCCAAATGCTGCCTGGCCTAACTTCTTATTCTAAAAATGACGTAGTTTAGCAACCCAAACACATACCTTCTAAACATGGCTCTCTTAAAAGCTAAAGAACTTAATGATGCATTTTTGGCTGAAGTCAGTGTTTTGTTGATACCATTAATAATTGCTTGCTTTCTGTTAAAAAGCATGACTGTGTGTATTAGAATAAGATTTAACAGAGTCTAATATGCGAAGGCACAGTCAAGGGAACATAACCAACGATTCAACATAAGACTCAAATTTTTAAAAATGCCAGTGGTTACTCTCATTATATCTCATACATAAATGTTAGCATTCCAGAAAACAGCTCAGTGGTTCCTTGAAATAATCTGGAATTAGCACAGGTGGCCCAATTTTTATCTGTGCGCATCTTGTTCCAATAAATCTACAAATTATAAGTTCAGGGCTCCCAAAAGAGCAAAATCTCTGAAATGTCAGCGAGCATGGCAACAACAGTTACAGCTGATACTGAGATATAACAAATTGTATGTATATTTTCATAAATTCTCCTATTTATTTATTTATTTTTTACATAAAGGTAAGACCCCCAATTTTCAACATATTCTCAACTGATCCAATACTAAAAGAAATTAAGAGCTACCTCTGAAAATCTGCATGATAACTGATATTTATTGTAATAACACTAGAATGTAAATTCCACCAGTAAATTTTTTTCTGTTTTGTTCACTGCTCTATCTGCAGTACTTGGAACACAGTAGATACTCCATAAATATTCATTAAATGAAGAAACAAATCACATAAATGCATTGTAAGATCTCAATATTCTATTAAATAGCTAAAAAGTTCAAATTTTACTCAATAAAAATGAAATGAAATATTCTTGGTTTCTATTTTTCTTTTTTGAAAACTGGAGATCCAAATGTGATATAAGGTTGTTAAGCAGAATATTAAAAAAAAACCAAAAACTAGTGTTTTAGTCCATTCTGGCTGCTAAAATAAAATATCATAAAGTGAATAGCTTGTAACACAAAAACTTGTTTCTCATGGTTCTATAGGCTGGGAAGTCCAAGATCAATGTGTCAGCAAATTCAGTGTCTAGTGAGGCATGCTTCCTGGTTCACAGATGCCTGTCTTTTCATTGTGTCCTCCCACAGCAGAAGGGGCAAAGGAACTCTCTTGGGCCTTTTTTATGAAAGCTCTAATTCCATTCATAAGGGCAAGGCCTCCCAAAAGCCCCACCTCCCAAAGGCACCACCTCCAATACCCTCACCTTTGGGGTTAGGACTTCAACATACGAATTTTGGGAGGGGTCATAACATTTCAGCCTATTGTAACTGGGAATCTTAATTTTGCAACTATTTCACAGATTGGCAGTTTTTCTACTTTTAATTTCATCTATTGGCTCATGTTGCCTAAGGAGACTTGTGTTTTTTGCTCTATCTTCTTTGATTTATCTGCTCATTTGTCAATTTTCTACAAGTGTGGAGGAGATGAAGCAGCTCAGTTAGCCCTTCCTCTTCCTATTACCCTCACAGTACCCCTGGTGGCAAAAGGGGGCATCGTAACCCCGGCCAGCCTTTTGAATTTCCTTCCTTCATCCATTTATTTATTGCCAGCATATGTTTCAACAATAATGCAATGATATCTCTGCTGTTCAAGGGTTTGGAAAATGTTATAAAAGAAAATTTTTGGTTATGTTCTCCAGCCTCCGCATTGACTTCTAGTGCTGTTCCCAGGTGGCATGGGCTGCCACAATTTGGGGCAACAGAACATGCATTTAGCATCGGATATAAACTTTTAATAATTAGAAAATTAAGAATGCTGAGGAATTACTACATTGGACATCTCTATAAGAGTATTTAGAATAAACTGTCTTTGTTTTCTTAACACAAATCAAATGATTTCAGGGGTTGATAAAAGTTTAATAGTATAGAAGATTAAAAATTATATGCTAAAGTACTCTGTGCAAATTATTTAACATTATTGCGTGTTACGGAGCTGGTAAACATTAATGAAAGTTCAAAATCAGTGCATTGAAGGGGACAATGGGGATGGTTAAAAGTAAGCAAACTGGCTAGAAAACTAATTATAAAGGCCAAGAAAATCACATAGGGTCCAAAGATATCAAATTCCTTCCATTTTTGGCCAAATTGATTTCCTCCTACGAGATTGTTAATAAAATACATGCTTACAGTGAATTTAACTTTTCTTCCTCAGTCTTATAAGAGTATAGTAGTTCCCCCTTATCTGAGGGGGATGAGTTCCAAGATGCCCAGTAGATGCCTGAAACCCCAAATAGTACCAAACCCTATAGACACTATGTTTTTTCCTCTACACACCTATTTTGAAAGTTGTCAGAATCAAAATGGAGTCACCAGTGTTGAGAAAACCCTGACAAATAGAGCTGGGAAAGGCCATGTAGAGAGGGTTCTCATGTTTATATGTCTGGTTATGGAAAAGACTTTATGAAAACCACAAGCTTGCACAAAGGCCATCAAAACTTTACCCAAAAAATACTTCTGCAAGGGAGTCTGCCCAGCAACTGTCTGTCCAAACTTGGACTGGCTTTATGCTTATTATTGATCTTTATAGCCAAAGATAACTATTTCAAATCAATTATGTAATCCTCCTCATTTTTCCCTTTAAAAACTTTTGTCTTCTTTTACCTTCCTAAATACACACAGAGTTTACCATGGCATGCATATTCCTATTGAAATGCTTTATTCCCACATAAACATCTTTTCTTATTTAGGTTGATAATATGATAAAGTTCAGTTTATAAATTAGGTACAGTAAGAGATTAATTCCCATAAATAATAAAATAGAACAATTATAATAATATACTTTAATAAAAGTTACATGAATATGGTCTCTCTCTCTCTCTCTAAAAATATCTTACTGTACTGTACTGACTCTTCTTCTTGCAATGGTGTGAGATGATAAAATGCCTACGCAATGATATAAAGTGAGGTGAACGATGTAGGCATTGTGACATCGTGTGAGGCTCCTATTGACCTTCTGACAGTATGTTGGAGTGTCATCCACTTCAGGTGATCCTGGGTCATTGAGCCATGACAATGTTGTGAAAGTTGCAGATACCACAACGAAATCACTTTTGTCAGACCCAGACAAAAGAGGGCCAGGAAGGCCCAAAGGAGAGGAGGGTCATGCTCAGATATCTGAGATGAGAATTATTTCCAAGGACTTTCTAAAAACCATACAAGAAATTCTTTCACAACCTTTCACACATCTCTGCTTTGACAAGGTTTACCACTAGACATTCTTGAGGACTGCAGTGATTCAGGTAAGATGCTCTGGGAATACTTGTCCAGTGACGGCATCTCCACCAATGAACTGACAACGATTCTGGCTTTGAGTCTCTGGAACCAATGAACACTGTTTCTAAGCAACTGAGGACCACTTCTCCCGTTTTGCTAATAAAAAGTTTCCTTTACCCTTCCCTCATTGGAGGCACTGGTGGCTTGCCATTCCATGCAGTCCAGATTACAGTCCTTATTTCCCATTCTCAAGTAAATATTTGGAGATAATTCTCTCTAGTGTCTTTTCTTTAGGTTAACAATGTTGGTGGTTGGATGTCAGGAGCGGATGATGTCGATGACTAACCAGTAGGGAGTGTCTACAGTGTGGGTCCGCTGGACAAAGGGGTGATATCAGTCCTGGCCAGGACATCACAAGATTTCATCATGCTATCAGAGCAGCATTCAACTGAAAACTTATGAATTGTTTATTTCTGGAATTTTCCATTTAATATTTTTGGGCCACGGTTGAACATGGGGAACTGAAACTGTGGAAGGTGAAACTGTGAACAAGGGGAAACTAATGTGTTTAACTATTTACAAATAATGACAGTGGCCACAAGGATTACCTTGAAAAGAGAGACTATTTCACATAGAGCCTGTCTGGACTTCTATACCTCTCTGTTAGCTCTTTTTTAAAGTCTCGTGCCATATAATACTGTTGTTAATCTTTTATTTTGAAGTAATTTTAGACTTTAAAAAAGATCCAAAAATAGAACAGAGTACTCCATATACCCTTCACCCATCTTCCCCTACACAATTATCAAATTCTCATAGCACAATTATCAAAACAAGGAATAATGTACTGTGTCAAAGTTAAAATAGTGTGCCCTAGCTGATGGTTTTCTTGTTATACTTTTCTTTCTCATCTCCTTAAATCTTGGTTGCTTTTCCACTTCAGAAAGGATGAAATTGTATCCTAGAGAAAGATTGATTCATAACAGGCAGACCTAGAAAATGGAGTCATTTTCTACTCTCATGTTCTCAAAGCTGCATTCTCCTTTCTCAACAGCATTGGGCTTCATTTCTCTGTGATGCCAAATGCTATCATTTTCACCTGGGGCTCAGAATATTGGCTTGTTATTCCTGTGTTAAGACCTCTTACACCCTTCTTGCCAGTGCTCATATAATAACCTCAATTTCCATCTCATGCTAGAACATATCATTTACTTAATAAGAGGCTTTCTCTCCTTTGGGTTAATGCCATTCCTTCACAATAAAAACCATATATATATATATATATACACACACACACACACACACACACACACACACACACACAGAGCTAATATGTTCAGCTTGAACATTTATTTCTGGATGTTTCCAAATCCTGTGTATCTGGTTTGCTTTAGTGATTTTCACAATGCTTAGATATGATAACCGTTTCAAACTGAAGGCAAGGAAGAGTATAAATATTTCTTAATAAAAATTTAAAAATTCTTTTTCTTTTTTTAATAGTCATCATAAGAAAAAAAGGTTAATTCCTTGGCTTCCATGTATCTAGCACTACAGAGATTTCTAAGACCAAGGCTCCGCCCTCTGTGAGGTTGACAAACAAGTAAGCAGATAAAGACAATGCAACGTGGCAAATGAGGTAATTTTTCCCCCTAATACAATACGATTTTATTAATTATACTCCTCATGTCGTGTGTTAGATCTGTAGACTCATTCGTCCTATTTATCTGTTACTTTGTATCCTTTTACCGACATCTCACCATTTCCTCCTCCTGTCCCCCTACCCCTGATTTTTCTTTATAAAAATTAAAAAAAAAAAAAAAGAAGAAGATTCATTTGAAAGGTCACATTTTTAGCTCATGCTTTCTTGTCAGTGTACTACTCCAGTCTTCTCATGTCGGTGTGTGTGTGGTGTTTGGGGACCAGTATGGCACCTTAACGGAAGCTGTTGGTTTGGGGTCAGTGCCCTCTCCACTGTCGTGCGGATCAATGACAAACAGAAGAGTGGCTTCATGTTCTCTACCACACTAGAAAAATCCCTCCTGGGATGTTCTTTGGGAAGTACAAGAAAAATCCATTAGAAGTTTCATGTTGACCTTTCTTGCTTTACAGAAGTTTGTCGGCGGGAAGTGCCTTGGATGTCTTGATTAAAGAAATGGAGGAAAAAGGCAAACATTGTGAAAAATTCCAAGGGTGAGTTTGAGTTTGCTATTCAGATTAGAAAAGAGTTGTTTACAAAAACCACTGTGGTATCTGAAAGATCTTTCTTCTACCTCAGCCTACCATTCCCTCCCCTGTCCAAAAAATGGAGAGAGACCCATTTTGGTCTGTTGTTAAGGTTGTTTAAACATCTATCAGAGCTCCACTGCCCTTGAAATTATTAGAAATCACTGGGCTGTGTATCAAAAGGGCAGCGTGAGCTTCTGACCCATCCGACTTTAATCTAAAATGGCTCCATACTGGTAGTTGAAAACAGATAATTACTTCATTAACTTTTGGAGTGTCTGTGGCATTTATGTTGCTTTCTGCTACAGAGAGAGAATAGACAAGATCTAACAAGGACATTCATGCCTGCCAAGTTTTCCTTTCTTTCCAGGACAGTAAACATTTTATTGGTTGTGAGTAAGATCCAGTATTTTATCATGCTAAGACAGAGAAGCTCACCCACTGGGCCGTCCAGAGTGAAAATTCTCCAAGTCTTGGCTAGTCTGCAAGCCCAGAATCTTCTCCTTTATTCTCAAACCTTTTGCCAACTTTATGCAAGAATTATTTTTTATTAACATCATGCTATTTTCTTTCCCTTAAATAAATCCACTCCTATGTATCAAAATTAAATAAATTTATGTATAGTGAACCATATACATTTGTCAGACATATCTGTAATTTTAGGAATGATTTAGAGGTTGGTATAGAGGAAAATATTATGCAGGACACACTGGATTGTTTGGGGAAAGCCACTGTGGACTCGAGAGGCTGTTATTGTCAAAATAGTTCAACCAGTGAAGGCAACATACATTTAAAAAAAGAGTCATGTAATTCAGTGTCTGAAACTGCCAGCAGCAGGGTGCTTTTTCATCCATTACTGTCGTCTGAATATTTTCATCTTTTTGCCTCTAGGCATTAAAATGCAGCTAATCCACCACCCACAAAACCCATTAGCATAAACAGTAAAAAATGAGTGGTCAGACTACACAGTGATAGCATTGAAATTGCTTTGGTAAAATGCAAATATAATAAGGATGTCCCTTTCAGAGCAGTTTGCATCATAATAGACTGAACTGTCTTGGACTTTAATTCTGGTTTTTTTTTTATATGGCTATTTTAAAAGAAAACATCTGTGTCCTGTTACTTTTTTTTTTTTTTTTTTTGCTTTTCCCAAAGTTTTCTGATGTTAGAATTTAGAAATTTGTCTACTGTTTAGGACAAGAAAAAGAAAAAAAGTTCTTTAGAGGGAATGAGAGAATTCGAATTCCTTCTTCTCTTACAAAAAAGCACATGCTTCCGTGAAAATGATCATTGGACATAAACGGTAAGAAGTATCTGCTAAGCTTTTACCTCCACCCTTCTAGGTGACGGCTGAGAAAGGTTCCCTCTCATCTTGACATCCAAAAGGCAAAATGAAGACTGAAAGCACCTCTCTCAGCATGGCAAGGATGCGTCACAAGACGTTTTGTGCCCATGGCGGCTGAGACACACGGTGGACCCGCAGCTTTATTGTAACCGAGACAACAAAAATTCTTCCTTTAACTTTCTTCTGGAAGCATGGGAGAATACTTCTGGAAGCATGGGAGAATACTACCATGATATATGCATTTTCCTTTCTTACTTCTTTGTTGCTGAATTTTTACCCTTTAAATAAACAATAAAATTGGCCAGGCGCAGTGGCTCATGCCTGTAATCCTAGCACTCTGGGAGGCTGAGGCGGGCGGATCGCTCAAGGTCAGGAGTTCAAAACCAGCCTGAGCAAGAGCACGTCTCTACTATAAATAGAAAGAAATTAATTGGCCAACTAATATATATAGAAAAAAATAGCCGGGCATGGTGGCGCATGCCTGTAGTCCCAGCCACTTGGGAGGCTGAGGCAGTAGGATTGCTTGAGCCCAGGAGTTTGAGGTTGTTGTGAGCTAGGCTGATGCCACGGCACTCACTCTAATCTGGGCAACAAAGTGAGACTCTGTCTCAAAATAAATAAATAAATAAAATCATTAAAATCAGAGGATTTATTGTTAATATTATTCCTTCTAGTAAATTAGCAAATTTCAGTCCCAAGCTCACCTCCTTGGCCCCTTCAACAATCTCGTGCTGTGCTACACATCACAGTGAAGACTGGAAACATAAGCTCATCCTCTTGGCCCAGGGAAATCACACTTACTTAGTTAACTCACTGAGGATGGGCACATCCCAGCATGAAGAGAATGTCTTAGTCCCCTTCTGTGTGGCCTATTGAGAAGTGCCTTTCTATTTCACCTTATTAGTACCTTGAATTTAGTCTGTCTCAGACATAGTTTGAAGGCAATCTATAATGAATTGCACACTTTGTGGTGCTGAAGATGAATTTGGCCTTGGCAGTCCAACTTGTACCGTTATGAAACAGAGCAGGTGCCTTATCCCATGTGGTGTCTGGGAGGAAAAGCAAATGATACCTTTTAGTTCCTTTTCCCATATGCATCCTGCTCTCCTACCCTAAAAGCTGTTGAGAAGTTCCCTAATCCCACTGAGGGTCATTCCACAATGAAGCCCTGGGCAAGGCTGGGAGGCAGGAGCTGGGACCTGCATGGAGGAGACACGGGAGAGTTTTGGTGGAGCCAAGACTTTGTTTTAACGCAAGGTGTTGTACACTCTAATGGGAGGCCCTACAAGGGAAACAAGTTGGTGGCAATGACAACTGGTGGTGAGAGGTACGAAGAACCGAGCAATGCTGTTCACATCCACCATGAGCTATAGGTCTGTTACCTCCCGTGGCTGGGTCTTAGTTTCCTACTCAGTAAAATAAAGCCGTCTATCTAAATGATCTCTAGTATCCCTTCACCTTTAACATTGTCATAGATTCTTCTTAGAAGAGTCCCTGGGCCAGACCCTGCATATCCATTGAACTCTGCCAGGGAGTGCTCTGGGAGGACAGTGCTGAGGCACTCTCCTGGGAGTCAAGTGATTTTTGGATTATCTTCTGTTTGTAGAAGAATCTGCCTTTTCCATACATGCAGAACTCTGTGGAGTAGCCAAAGTCTAAAATGAGCCAGGAGTGACTAGACATGTGATTATAAATACACATTGACATTGGCAAGGTGGATTCTACAGGAACTGATCTCTCCTAGGTCCTTCTCCTTGTAGAGAGTTTTGCTTTCTTAACTCTTGAAACTTATTAAACATTCTGTACTGCATGCGGCTTTGGCTGAATACTCCTGAGTTGTTTCTGTTTCTCTGAGTTTGTAATTCTTCTCTCTCCTATTAAGCATCTCTATTTCAGGGTTCTGTGCAATTCACCAAAGCTTTTATCATACATAATTTCCAAGCTGAAGTAAGATTCTTCAGTAATAGGTGTAATTTTCATCAAACGATCGCTTTCTTTTTCTTATTGTTGGGACTCAATTGCTTAATGTGAAAGGGAAGCTGTCCATAGCTAAAACCCTCTGGTTTGCAAGGATGAGTAAAAATGATGGAGGTAATTGATCAGAAGCCTATTTTCTTTGCCCAGACCTTGCAGTCCATTTTCCCCATGCCCATGAGGAAACTACCCCAGGAAACTGCCATAAACATAGACATTTTATATAGACCCAGTCGACATCGTATCAAGAATTTTCAAAACCATTAATATCTAGCTAATGAATGGATCTTGAGAAAGCAAAACAATATATATAATCATGCCGGTTGTTTTAATTTCTATCTAATGTTTGAGTAAATCATTCCCCTTCCTCTTGTTTCTCTGCCTCCCTAATGCTTTCTCTGTGCTAGTTGCCAATGTGTGCCAACTTGAATTCATTCATTTATTCAACAAATATTCACTGAGCAATCATCACATGAGGCACTAGTCTAAGCACTAAGGATTCACAGGTAAACAAGACAGACAAAAAATCTTGCTTTTCCAAAGTTTACATTGTAGTGAGAGGAGGGCAATAAGCCAATAGAAGAGTAAAATACATGTCAAATGGTGCCCAGGAGAAAAATGATGGAGGGAAGATGTATAGAAAATGCTGGGTGCAGGGAGAGAGTTTAGTTTTAACAAGCATGGGTCAGGAAAAGCATCATCAAAAACATGACAGTTGATCAAAGATGTAAGGAGACAAGGGAATAAGGCAAGCAGATAACCAGTGGACTGGGATTTTTGGCCTAAATGACTGGAAGAATGGAGCTGTCGTTTCTTGAGAAGAGAAAGGCTAAGGGAGGAACAAGACATCCAGCATCTGATGTTGGATGTGTTGAGCATGAGATGCCTGTTAAATACGCCAGTGGAGAGGTTAGAAGGCAACTGGGAATCTGGAGTTCAGAATGGAAAATATAAAAAGAAATTGCACTCTTTTCCAGAAATTTTCCAAGAGAATTAAGCCACATCCTGTATGCCCCAGTCTTTCATTACTAGTTAATTAAGCTGAGCAGATCAAGAAAGGGAAATGGGCATTATCCTTACTTATCCCTAGAAGAATATGTAAGTGTGCCCTAACGTGGTGGTTTCAAAACACATCCACAAGTTCTTGCCATTCTTCCCATAGGAAGATGGAGTCTATGTCCCCTCCCCTTGACCTGGGGCAGGGCTCTGTGGCTGCTTTAACCAAGTGGGTATCACAGAAGTGACGTTATGGAACTTCTGAGACTAGGCCATAAAAGGCAATACGAGTTTCTGCTTCTCTCTTTGGGATGGTCAACCTTGGAACCCAGCCACCATGCTATGAGGAAGTCCAGGCTACACGATGAGGCACATGTCCCATGGGGAGAGAAACTGAACCCCTCAGCCAAACTCCCACACTGACAACCCACACCAACCTGCCAGCCAAATGGTGCTCCATCTTAGAAACAGATCCCCCGTCCTTCAGTTGAGATGCCTCTGTTGATGCTACGTGGAGCAGACATGAGCTTTCCCCACTGAGCCCTACCCTAATCTCAAATTGGTAGCAAAGTAACATTTTTCCCTGTATAAACCACCGTTTGAGGTGGTAATGATCATCTGGAGACTTAACTTGTAAGATCTTGAGAGTAAAACTGTCTTTTTTTTTTTTTTTCCTTTTTAAAACACTGTATTCCCAGTCCCTGGCATTATCTGAGTGCATACAGTAGGCACTCAATTGCTGCTTAAAATGAATAAGCCAAGATGAAGCAGCTGTGACCATCTTAAAACTTGAAGAAGGGAAGTTTGAGAGCACTAAGAAAGGTTCCTAGTTTGGGGAAATAATTTTTTTCAGCTTAGGGAGAACTCAGTTCAGGATAGTTAAAAATTGTATGCTCTGAACATGTTAAAACAGGTTGTCCAAGAACACTTGGTTATCCAAGAAATATTAGGGGCAATGAGAGTCATTTAATTGGGAGGTTATTCTAAAACCTTTTGAAATAGAGCAATGTTTGAAATAAGACGCTGTCTCCGCTCATTAGCCTCAGAGCTGGTTCATTGCTAGAGGATAGCTTTTGTTGGTTTAATAGCCACAGCGGTGCTTCATATTCTGATTAGATCTGCGAATGTATTCAGCCAAGTAAATATATAATGAAAGCAAGAAGATTATATAAATGGTTTGCACACCAATTTTTCCCTATGTGCAGAAAATCTTACCACTGTAGGCCCTAAAGATGTTCGTGGATATGGGAGAGGGAATAAAAGAGAACAGGCTCAGGGACATTTCAAGAATCCTCCATAAGAGAATCATCCCTGCGTGATCAGCCTAATAGGAAAATGGTGTGTATAGTCAGGCCAAAATTTGTCTCTTTTTTTTCACTTCAACTTGGTAATACACGACATTACCCAAGTCCCTGTTAGTCCTGGTGGTATTTTGAGGGGGTGCTCACATTCACTGCTGATGGGAGTGGAACTTTCTTATTTGGAAATCAAGTTGCATTATGAATAAAGATATGAAAATTAAAAATATCCCTCTACTTCTTGGACACTCTCTTGAGTAGCTAATGCATAAATACCATTTATTACCTATCAGGCACTGTTCTAAACTTATATACATTAATAAGTTTAATTGTGATGACCATCTTATGAAGTACTACTATTTTATTTCCCAAACGAGGAAACTGAGACCCAATGAGGCAGAGCCTGGCTCAAAATTCTGCATTGTTGAAGCAATGGTAAGCTGCCTTTCATTAACATCAAAAACAAAACAAAATAATGATCTGTAGTCAAAGACGTTGGTTCAAATGTTATTTATAACAATGAAAAATGTTCAAAAGAAGATAAAAATCCTTCTGCAATTACTATAAATGATTATTTTTAAAAAATAGTTATTGGCGCAGTGCAGTGGCTCATGACTGTAATCCCAGCACTCTGGGAGGCAGAGGCAGGAGGATAGCTTGAGCTCAGGAGTTTGAGACCAGCCTGAGCAAGAGCGATACCCCATCTCTACTAAAAATAGAAAAACTGGGTGTCGTGGCATGTCCCTATAGTTCCATCTACTCGGGAGGCTGAGGCGAGACCATTAGAGCCCAGGAGTTAGATATTGCAGTGAGCTATGATGATGCCACTGCACTCTGCCCAGGGTGACAGAGCAAGACTCTGTCTCAAAAAAAAAAAAAAAAAAAGATTATATTGAAAATGATTAAACCAAGTCGAAAAGCAGGACATGGGATACAAGATAACAATAACAATAAAAAGGCAAATGAGGTAGATGCATGATTTAAAAATATTGAACAGTATATGGATGAACTGAACATTTAATGAACTGAACATATAATACTGAACAGTTGTCCTGATGCTTGTGTGCTCTTCACATTCATATGATGAAATCCTAACCCTCAGGGTGACGGTGTTAGGCGGCCCACTTCCATTTGGGAAGGAATTAGGGCAGGGGGGTGAAACCCTCGTGAATGAGATTAGTGCCCTTATAATAGGGACCAGAGACAGACCCCTTGCCCTGCTATCATGTGAGAACATTCGAGAAGTTGCCATCTATGAACCAGAAAATGGGTTCTCACCAGGCACCAAAGCTGTTGGCATCTTGAGCTCGGATTTCCCAGCTTCCAGAACTGTGAGAAATAAATTTCTGTTGCTTTTCAGCCAGCCAGCTTATGGCATTTTGTTATAAATCGCCCAAACAAACTAAGACAGTATACATGGAAAAGTATTAACAATACTTATCTCTGGGTGGTAGGATTATGAGAAAATCACTTTCCTTCTTACACTGTGTATTTTCTACAATTAACATGTATTGCACTTATAATCACAAAGCATGTTGTTAAAAATGAAAACAAGAATCAGGGTCTCATAACTCTGGGGAAAAGGTCTAGGTTTAAGCTATTGCTTCACATATATAAATTGTAACAAATACTTTCCATGTGGCTGAGATTATTTAGACAGTACTTAGAAGAGCGACGGCAGAAACTCAGGGTCCACCAGCATCCAAAGCAATGATTCTTATAACCCTTCGTAAATCAATTATGGAAATGTATGTGTGCGTGTGTGCACGTCTGCATTTATTCAAAATGCAGAGTACTAGATCTCCAGTGATTATTTCTGTGGGCCCAGGATGGGATCTGGGAAATTGTATCTTTTTTGGCCAGGCTCACAGGTGATTCTGATGCAGGTGAATGACACAGATCTGAAGAATAGTGCCCTGGAATACAACAGGACTCAGGAAGGAGAAAAACAACATAGTCACGGCTAGGAAGCCAAGGGTCCTTTGAGAAAATATATGTAAAACATATTAAAAGCACATTGTGGTGTAACAAGAAGTTTTCCACCCTGGCTGCATGTTAGAATCACCTGGGGAGCTTTTAAGACATACTGGGGTGCGGATAGCCTCATAATGGTGGTAAATCTCCAACATCAGCATTACTAAGAGATAGAGAAACTGCAATTTTCCAATTAAGTATACATGGAGGGGAAACAAAAATTCTAACAGAGTGCCCACCACAGGTTTGCAGTGGCCACCACAAACCAGTGGGTGCAGAAATCAGGGGAGAAGAGTGACCAAAAGATTGGGGAGGGGAACAGAGGACTTAGAAAAAAAAGCCAAGTCCCCCCACCCCCCCAAAGAGAAAGTAAAACATTATTTACAACCAGAATGAACACTGATGGGGACTGAGTGGCCCACAGCCCTGGCTCCAGGTTTGGGCCTGCAAGTGTGCAGACCAGTGGGCGGACTTGAAGCTGAGCTCCCAGGAGGAGCATCAGGTACTTGGAGAGGAGGAGGAGGTACTCTTGGGAGACAGGCAGTGCTGGAAAAGAGGAAATAAAAAAACAAAATTAAGGATCCTGCAGAAAACAGGAGCAAGACCTAAGGACTCTTTTTCTCTTTTCCCTGCCCCACCAACATCATGCATGAAAGAAACTGTGCAGAAAAGAGCTCAAGTGACAGAAGAATCTGCTCTCTATGAGGCATCTGCCCAATGGAATGAACAGGAACAAGAACAAGTGGGCCACTTCCAAAGCTAAAAGTCAGAAGTTATCATTCAGTTTCTCTGCTGTGGTCTTCTCCCATCCAAGTGCTAACCAGGCCTGGCCCTGCTTAGTTTCTGAGATCAGAAGAGATCGGGCACGTTCAGGGAGGTATGGCCATAGACAGCTATGGTCTTCTCTACAGAACAACCATGACATTGACAAAAACTCTAACACGATACTCAATATTAATTCAATATTCTCCAACATGCACCTGGGGGTATGGAAAATATGCTGAATCAGAAATATAAAAACTAGGTAGAGAAACCAACAGAAACTAGGAGGCCATGAAATGAGAGCTGATGAAACTCAGGAAAACAGAAGAAAAGCCTATCAGCAATAAAGAACAGATTATAAAGCACCCAAAAGAGATTGGATTCAAATAAAAACTCTATGAAGGATACTGAGTAAAAGAAGGAAAACAACCAAGAGAAGGAAAATGAGACAAAGATAACAGAAAGGATCAGAGAGAAGGAGTTTGAAATGGAAGTGGCAAAACAGACCAAATACTGCTATATTGGTGTAACTGAGAAGAAAAAAAAATAATGGAAAAAAAATAGAATATTTAAAACTCTAATCCAAGAAAAAGTTCCAGAGATAAAAAAAAAAAAACTGAATCTACACATCGAAAGGACCCAGGAGGTTATCTAGTAAAATTGACTACAAATGATCAGCTCTGAAACACGGCTTGTAGAATTATTAAAGATTAAAAAAAAATCCTCAGAGCCTTCAGGCAAAAAATAATAATAATTTACAAAGGAGAGATAATTGGATTGGCCTCAAAAATAACATGCAAAGCGAGGACACAGTGGAACACCATTTTAAAGAAAGCTAAGGAAAAACAAGCTGCCCTTCAAGTTTCAAGGTCATAGAAAATCAGTTTTGAATGTGGTGGAATTCCAGGAATACTAGACATATGTGCACTTTCTGAGGAATGTATTGGAGGGTGAGTTTCACCTAGCCAAAAGATTTCTGGGAACAAAAGGGCTGACAGAAAGCATGTCACATATTTATTTGTAGAGCTAAGACTAAAATAAAGGTTGGATCATAGGTTGATAAAGGATGTAAGCATTATAAATGGACAAAGTAGATCAAATGCAACTGAAAAGATGGGAGAAGGGAGAAAAGAGGGAAGTAGAGTATGACTGTTGTACAGGCAATACGTGAGGATCAGTTAGAAAAGACAGATAGGAACAGGTTGAGAAAGAAAAAGATGGGACTAAGACTGCTACAAAAAGTATTAGTATAAAAGGAACCACTAGAATAAAAATACAAAGGTTCCTTTACACCATGAGGACCTCCCCTCATAGAAAGATACAGAAAATATAATACACTCATCAATTACAATGTAAGATATGACAGAATTGAGAGCAACCTTAGCAGTTATATCAATAAAACTAGATGGACCTAACTTGCCTATTAAAAGATTTTCAAATTGGCTCATATAGCAAAAACCCAACTGTGTGCTGTACACAAGAGACACACTAAAATGCAGCCCCTGAAAAAGCTAAATATAAAGGGGTGAATGAAGATTTACCAGGCAAATGCAAACAGTAAGACAGCAGGCATTGCAATCCTGATGCCAAAGTAGTCTTCGAGCCCAAAACAAAAAACAAAACCAGAAAATTTAGAGCTGTAACATGGCTCTTGAGCATACGAAAGACTATCCAACTTACTCTTTTTTTTTCTTTTTTTTTATTTCAGCATATTATGGGGGTACAGATTTTAAGGTTTCAATAAATGCGCTTTCCCCCCCTCCCCCTACAAGTCTGAGTTTCCAGCATGACCATCCCCCAGATGGTGCATATCTCACTCATTATGTATGTATATACCCGCCCCCCTCCCCCCTGCCCAATACCCTATTACTGTAGTACCTATGTGTCCACTTAGGTGCTGCTCAGTTAATACCAGTTTGCTGGTGAATATATGTGGTGCTTGTTTTTCCATTCTTGGGATACTTCACTTAGTAGTATGGGTTCCAGCTCTAACCAGGAAAATATAAGATGTGCTATATCACCGTTGTTTCTTAGAGCTGAATAGTACTCCATGGTATACATATACCACATTTTATTAATCCATTC
>VSMD01088457.1:0-22339 GCA_008750895.1 Mirza zaza | reverse complement strand
TAGCACATGGTTAGTGTATAGTGTGAACTACTTGGACTGGATTTGAAGTATACATAAATGATCCCCATGAATGAAATTGTAGTCATTATAAATAATAAAAAAATTATCATCTGTACATAATGTTTTTATTTATCAGCTACTTTCCAAACATTATGTCACTGATCTTCAAAACAATCCTATGTGTAGTATCATCTCTTTTGCATACACAGAGGAATTGAGCCTCTAAGAGGTGATTGGCTCCCCCACGTTGGGGCAGCTGGTGTGGAGGGTGTCGGTGCTTTGAGTCCAATACTTCTGACTCCAAAGCCCATGTATGGCTGGAGATGTCTGTCAAGCCAACTGTCCTCACTCTTTCACATACCAAAGCAGACCTCACCACCTGATCTCATTTCTTTCTCACTAAACCAGATGGAGCCCAAGAACCCTTCTCAACATAGACAAAATCTGCTCTCCTAACATGTGTTCTTTCTACGTGTATTTTGCTGGGCATTCATGCAGATAAAATCCAGCCAGAGTTTGCATAAGCACTGAGTGGTACATCACCAACTTCCCTAACATGAGCCTGCAAATTGCCTTTGTTTGAAGGAGGTAGATTTTTTTCATCCATTTATCTTCTCCAGGAATTTTGGTCTGTCTCTTTTGGGAGTGAGAAGTGCTCTGCTAAGCATCTGCTTCCTTTATTTCTTATTGCCCAAGAACTTCGGTCTAATTGGCCAACCTTGAGTGTACTGGGGTGACCTATTTCTGTCTAGAATAATAAAAACATTCCAGATGACTGATGCCTTTTATTGGGGACAATTTGACCTGATTCTAACCCTCTTGCTCTGCCTGCCAAGGAAGATGACCACTGCAGGTCTTAGCGCCGACCTCTTTTTATTTCATCTACATTGTTTTTCCATTTTCTTGCAAAAATAGCAGGCTCTTCCAAGTGCCTAGCTACTATGGCAATAAGTGCTATTTAAATAGATGCCGAATGCATGTGTCCCAGCTTAAATGAGTCAGTGGAAGCAGTTGTGGGATCTGATTGCATAAATGCATGGGAATGATGTCTGTCTCTGGGGCAACAGAACTTCTTTGAGCTCTCAAGAGGACCGTGTTCAGCTGCAGAAAGGCTGATGTAATGATTACACACATTCAGGTGGAAGGGTCAGTTTCTCCCTGATGGAGAGTGTCAAAAAGT
Organism: Mirza zaza; assembly: GCA_008750895.1. Classification (NCBI taxonomy): domain Eukaryota; kingdom Metazoa; phylum Chordata; class Mammalia; order Primates; family Cheirogaleidae; genus Mirza; species Mirza zaza. The sequence continues at coordinate 21,159 of VSMD01088457.1, read as the reverse complement.
GGCCATTTAGATTTTCTGCTTTGTAACCAAAGCGAACGCCCCAAGAAAAAAGAGAATGAACAGGAAAGCCCTTAAAGGCTCTAAAGGACTTTGAAAATGTAAAGCTTTATCATTAGTTTATGGTATTTATTTGCCTAAGCAAACACTCTAGTTTATTCAAATACATGTGTTGATTTTTTTAGAATCCACAGTTGACATCCAGAAACTTAGACCTCAATAAATGAACACTGCCTTACAGAATACTGCAAAATCAGAATATGTTTTGAAAAAGTTGGAAAATCACACTGCTATGTATAATTGCAAACACAAAACTTTGTTGACATAAACACGACATATTTTTCAAAGATGTCTCTATCATGTGGCTACAAGTACATCGTGCTGACTTTACCACCCTACAAAAGTTCAGGGTGGTCTATTGTAGTATTGGGTTATTAGCTCTGCCATAAACACTTGGCTTGGTTCCTTTGGTTAGATTCCTTCAAAATTGGCAGTGGCCTTGAGTGTTTGCATATGCACAGAGATTTGCAGTCTTTTTTTTTTTTTTTTTTTTTCTGTTTTGATAGTAGGCAAAGAAACAAGGAATAGGCTTGAAATTTCAGTGAAATGTAAATTCAACATTAGGAAGGACTCCTTGATTTTAAACATCTGCTAATATTTCCTTAAAAAAAATCCTGAGGAATTCGCTCTGGCTCTAACTCAGCCCCCTTCCCCTCCCCCATTCCTCTCCTGCTCCATTCTCTTTTTCTGCCCTCAGAGATTCCCTATCTGCTAAATGAGGGAAATGATAATAGAGTCTACCCTCATTATTCCAGATTCCATATTGGTGAATTCACTACTTACTAAAATTTATTTGTAACCTCAAATCACAGTGCTTTCGTGGTCATTTCCAGACATGCACAGAATGAAAAATTCGAGTCGCACCATGTGCATGTTTCCAGCTGGAGTCAAACAAGGTGGCACTCCATCCCTTTGTCTCGGCCCTCATACTGTAAAAAAGTGTCCTTTTCGTGGTCTACTTAGTGCCACATTTTTTACATTTTTCTAGGTAATTTTTGTGTTTAAACTGGCCCAAGCATTGTGCTGAAGTACTGGCCAGTGTCCTGAGCACAGTAAGGCCACGACGTGCCCGACAGAGGAGATACACGTATTAGATAAGCTTCATCCAGGCAGGAGTTACGGTGTCGTTGGCCATGAGTTCAATGCCAGCAACTCGACATGTATTAAATAAACTGTCTTTAAACAGAAACACATGTAAAACATCACGTATTTATCTGTTGCTGAAAACATGGCCAGAGCCACCTAGCCCTGAATCTCCCCCAGGGACAACGGACTTTCAAGTGGAACATAATTACCAGAAGTCACCAGAGTAGCCTGTACCTACCTCTTAGGGTCATAGTAAGGATCATGTGAGACAATGTCTATAAAATGCCCAGGGCCCTGCCCTGTGCCCAGTAACTGCCGTGGCAGTCATCATCATCATCCTCATCCCCATTTTAAGTTAAAACCTGGGGAAAGAAAAAAATTACCAGTAATCCCACTATTTTATCACAACAGCTTCTTTACGTTGAGTATGCCATTCGGTCTTTATTTCCCTGCTTCACGTTTTCATGAAACCGCCTTAAAATGCATACAATTTTGAATAGTTTTTTTCCCCTACCATTCCGCCACCCATGTCGCTCTGTGTTATGACACAGCCTTCATTTCTCTGGTCTTGTTGACTGAAAGTGTTGAAAACTTTCTTCCTGGGATGACTTGAGAGCAGCCCTTTTCAAGTATAAGTCTGACTTAATCTCTTGAGACACTGACAAGCCTGAAAATTCTGTGATTCATCGTAAAACAGAACTCTCTCTGAGCAACAGAGAGGAGACTCTTACCGAGCAGAGAAATTTATCATGCCACCTTTTTCTCTCCAGTGGAAAACTGAGTGTTTTAAGTCAGAGGATTTGGGTTGTTATTCAGTGGAACAAAGTGCTTGAGGAATTACAAAGGAAGAGTAATTCCAATCTTAGGAGAGCGATGGTCTAATTCAAGGGTTGACAAACTTTTTCTGTAAAGGCCCAGCTAAGAAACATGTTAGCCTTTGTGGACCATATGATTGATCTCTGTTGCAGCTACTCGATTTTGCCATTGTAGCTGAAAGCCAGCGATGGGCACTTCTTAGACAGCTGAGTGTGGCTATGATCTGATAAAACCTTATTTACAGTTAAGGCACGGTTCCCAACAGAACATGTCCGAACACCAAAGTGGGCAGTTCGTTCATTACTTTATTCTTTCCCAAAACTGCTAGTATGTCAGGACTTGTACTGGTTGGTGGTAACATCAACCAGAATAGCAAGAAAAGATGCCGCATGAATCGTACAGTCTGGAGGAGGAGAGAGAGGTCTTAATAAAATGATCATGTAAAGTCATATCTAATTGCACGTGTTGATAAATGCATGCCACAGAGGAAGAGAACAGTGGGCAATAGACAGTATAAAGAAATTCAGGCACTGAGGTTAGGGAAGGGGCTGCACTTTGAAGCAGCCGCCAGAAGCTCCCTGAAATAGCAGGGCCTAGCTCGCTGTGCAATAAGTGATTTTTATTAACAAGAACTGAAATGACCGACATAGGTAGCCACAAGTAGATGCTGGCTCTGAATAGGTTTTCAGTGGTCAGTTGGCCATTCAACCAGGGGCAGAAGAGAGGCTTTCTACTTTGAATTCACTATCCCACAGGTGAGCCCTCAACTCTCACCCATGGTCACAACATCCACGTTACCTGGCTTCTTATTGCAAAACTCAGGTTTCCTTTTTGTCCTTTGTACATAACATCCTCTTTTCTTACATTTTTACTTGCCAGCTCCTCATTTGCTAACTTGGGGCTGGATTTATTGCTGTCAACTGCTCCCTTTGTATTTTGTGTTTTTTTTGTATCATTGGTCTTTCTAGGGAGAAATGAGTAGTGCATGGTTGGGACATGCATAAGATTCAGGCCTGTCCTTAACCTTGGGCATCCTTCTGGTAACTTAAACATAAGCCAGGGTCCACATATTTAATTGCTATATGGGGTATAGGATTTTGTTCATAAAAATACACACCTATACTCTTAATACCCCCTTGCTTTAGTTCTCTCATCCCCTGCAAATGGGGTTTGAAGTCTTCCTCTTCAAACCATCCATTTTTTTCCCCACAATCTTATTTGGGTTGGGTCATTCTTATTTCTTCAAGGAAAATACTGTTTTTCCATGGTTTGGTTCTGTGAATCCAGTGGGGGATAAGATAAGAGACACCTTGGAGAGAGAGAGAGAGAGAGAGAGAGAGAGTGTGTGTGTGTGTGTGTGTGTGTGAGAGAGAGAGAGAGAGAGAAAGAAAGAAAGTGTGCTTTTGCTTGGGTTGGCATTGTGTCCACTCATAGGATTTTCTGAAGTGGCTGTGGCACAGGAAGAGGCCCCGGCAGCTGCCCAACAGTGACTGCTCCGCAGCACCAAGTACTTCAAGGGCAGTGGAGAGTCACTGGGGTAACGTCCCCAGGTCTTAATTCTCCACAGGGCTGCACAAGACAGAGTCCAGCCATGGGGCTTCCTGGGATGATGTATACATGTGGGAAAAGCCCAGAGACTTCTAGAAGTATGTGGAAGAAAAGCTGGGGGAAGAAGGGCGGGGACTGAGAATTCGGAATATACACTTTATTACTGTTAATGTGATCTCAGCTTGTCAACAGGCTGCGTGGCCCACCAAAGCATGGGTTACACTGTTCACGCGCAAAAATTCCTGATTGCACCTCTTTTCTAGCTGTTCAGTCCTCACATTAGTCCTTTTAAAACCTCTGTAAATCCTTGGGATTGCAAATGTAGGCTATCTCATCTCGTGCACTTGTCAAACCACTGCTGGGTATCAGGTGGAAATAGATTTCCCTCTCACACCAGCAATATGTTTATTTTCTCCATGATTTGTTATCCCTTACTCCTATATTTTAAGCTGTCTCATCAATATTATTCCAGGTGAATTTCTCAGTGTCTTTTAAAGAGGAAAACTAACCATGTGATTCCCTTGCTTAAAACCTTTTGTAGCTTCCCAGGGGTATTAGGATTAATGGGGTTAGTAAAATTTAAAGGAGAGCAAAAGAAGTCAGTAGTCAAATAATATTTTAATGTACTATTTTTAAAAATCTAATAGACTGTGGCCCACATCAGCATTTGTAAATGAGGGTTTGCCCCACACTCTGCCTGTGGCCGAGAGGTCACTGCACCCCCCTCCAGCCTCACTGAAACCGCCTCTACCTCCCATGTTGTGCTCCACCCACACTGACCGTGGTGGTTGTTTCCACCCCCGGCCCTTGCATGGGTCGTTCCCTTCCTGCACACCTCCCCTGCGCTGGCCCCTGATCCTCTTCCAGAACTCGATCAGGGGCCCCTTCCTGCGCTCCCACTGGGGATCCAGCTGTCCTGTCCTCATAGATGTGAGCGCCCACCCTCAGAGCACTTGGCAGGCAACGACACGTGCTCGATTTGGTTCACCAACGTCTAACTCCTCCAGTCGATTATAAGTTCCATGAGGACAGGACTGAGTTTGTTTATAACTGTTACAGCACAGTGGCTCAGACATCGATGATTACTGAACAGTTAATGTGCATTTGATCTAATGTGCTAGGTGTGATTTCATGATATCTCATCTGGAGACTTAAATAAACAATTGTCTTCCTGCTGGTGAGTGTAACACCACCACCTTGTTCACCATTTGCAGAGTTCTTTCCGGTCTTCCCGGTCACTCTGGCAGGTACACTTGGTTGTTTCAGTATTTCTGTTTATAGCTGTCTGAAACAAATCTTTTAGAGGAGGGAGTAAGATGGAGCCATCACTCTACAGATGAGGAAAATGAATCTCAGAGAGGTTAACTGACTTGTCAAGGCAAGAATGAATAAAGATGTGTAATCAGTCCATGTGCCCATCAATTCATGAGTGTATTAATAAAATATGGTATATGTACATCATGGAGTACTACTCAGCCATGAAAAAGATGAATTTATACCTTTTGCAACAATCTGGGTGGAGCTGGAGACCATTCTCCTAAGTGAAGTATCTTAAGAATGGATAAACAAACACCACATATACTCACTATTAAATTGGAACTAATTAATGAGCACACATGTGCACAGAGAGAAGTAAAATTCAGTGGAAAACAACCAGGGGAGAGGGAGGAGAGGAGAGGAATAGACCAACCTAATGGGTACTGTACACACTATATTATTTGGGTGCTGGGCACACCTTATAACCAGGACTCAAGCCTTACAAAAATGATCTATGTAACCTACAACACTTGTACCCCCTTAATATTTTGAAGTAAAAAAATGCATACCTGGGTTTTCCTCTCTGAACATCATCCTCATTCTCTTCCCCCAACCTCACTCTTTCAGGAGAAGATCCGGGAGGAGAGTCCCCTCTCATTTCCAGCAAAAGGACAGAGGGGATTAGGAACGTTTTTTTAAAGTGAATTCTTTGCCAATTGCTAGACCTCCTCTCCTGTTCCTCCCTGAAAACATCCAATTGGCACATTTCTGCCCTTAGAGGCTGTTTGGTTTAAGCTCCATGATAAATAAAGGTCAATAAAATAAATAGATAAAAAGTATCTCCTGGTAGAACACAATTTTCTCCCTCTCGTTCACTCTCTCAGATTTATTTTATCCTTTTCACCACGAGGGACTTAATTGGAATTGGCTCTCTTATTAGCCTTCAAGTTCAGCTGGCTTCCACAGAGACATTGTCTCCTATCAGATTTGTTCACTTGACAGACCTTCGCAGACATTCCATCAGTGAAAGGCCCCAAAACACAGCCCGCGTGGCTCCGTGTGGCCGTGCCAGGTGCCCTCGGTTGCTGTTTGCGCTTCTGCCTGAAGCCTGCTGGGACAAAAGGACAGGCCTTGGAAATGTCCCATTAGTAGTGATTGCTCCCTCTAATGTGAGGGCCCTTTTCCCCCCCTCCACTCCCCCTGCAGAAAGTGCAGGCCTCAGAGAGGACCGAGGGCTACTGCAGGAATGGGTTTCCATTCACTCACTCAACAAATATTGACTGAGCACCTCTGTGTGCCAGGCCCTTCTGGACCCTGGGGACACAAGGGGAACAGCTCAAAGATCTCTGCCCTCTTCGACTCTACATTCTCATGAGAGACACAGCCAATGAACAAATAATCAGATAAATATTATTTCCAGTAACAAGTGCTATGGAGAAAAATAAACTAAGCAGAATGGGGATGATGTTTGTTGACGGTGGAAGGTAGGGTGGCCAAGGAAGGCCTCTCAAACAAGGTGACATTTGAACAGAGACCTGATATGAAGGCAAGGTATAGACCTGGTGTGAAGCTCCTCTGAGCCCAGGGTAGAGTTGACTATCCAACAATCAACAAAAGGCCACCGTGGCTGGAAAAGCATGGAATGAGGGGAAGAGTGGCAGGAAGTGAGACCAGGGATGTCAGCAGGGGCCACAACAGGAGGGACTTTTGCAGATCATGGTCTGTTATGGAAAAGTAGTGAAGAGAGAAATTTGCACAGAAGAACATGATCTGATTTATGCTGTAAAGAGAACTTTCTGGCAACTGTGTGCAACGAAGATGGATGTGAGTGGGGCAAGACAGGAGGCAGGGAGAGAGATCAAGTCAGAGGGTATTCCAAGTAAGAGATGAGGGTGACTTGGATTGGGGTGTTACCAGTGAGGGGGTGAGAAGTGGCCAGGTCCTTACTAATTCACAGTTGTTGCTGGACCAGATACGGGCTATGAAGGAAAGAGGTGAGTCAAACATCACTAGTTACTTTATTTACAAATATTTATTGAGCACCTGTTATGTACCACCCATTGTTCTAGGTGCTTGGATATACCAGTGAACAAAACAGTCAAAAGAGTTTTGCCCTAATGGAGCTTACACTCCGGAAGAAAAAAGACAGAAACAAAAAATAAGTGTAAAAAACAGTAGGTAAATTATATTGCATGTTCAGAAGATGATATATGTTATGGTAAAAAGAAAAAATAGAGCAAAGGAGGGATGCCAGAGGAGGAGAGCAGTTGAAATTTTAACTAGGGTGGTCAGGGTAGGCCTTTGTAAGAGGTCCTCTAGGTTTGAGCCCTTCACAGTTAGGTGGATAATAATGCTATTTAATGAGATGTCTAAAAAGAATAAATAAAAGTGGACAGAGAAGCAGGTTGGAGGTCAGGGTGGGGTAAGGAAGTTGTTGTCTTTATTGAGTTTTCTGTCTCTTACTGCAGATATCAAGTAGGTGATTGGATGGCATTCAAGTCTGGGGCTCAGGGAGAGGCCAGGGCTATAGATATAAATTTCAAAGTTGTCAGAGTCTAGAAGGTGTCTGAAGCCATGGGGCCAGATGACATCTCCAAGGATGCGTGTGTAGAGAGTGAAATGAGAGCCAAGGGCCAGGGGCTGCTGGGTCCTCTAAGGAGAGAGAAGAAAAGAGGATTGAGCAGAGGGGAAGCAGGATTGAGCAGGCAGGAAGGTGGGAGGGACATGAGGCGCTTGGAAAGAGTGTCACAGGGGAGGAAGCGGTCAACTGCCCCCAAAGCATCAAGTAAGACGGCGGGTGGCTTGGGGGAAGCAAGCTAGAAGGTCTTTTTAACAGGCTACTGCAGTAGGTAGTCAAGTTACAGTGTTGTTAGGTATTTGTCAGCAGTGTGTAGAGTCACAGAAAGGTGGCCTCTCGCTGAGCCCTTTGTGTTTGCCGGTGTCGATGTGTTAAGAATAGCTTAAGAATAGATACTACTCTACAAGGCAGCATGGCTGGTACAGATCATGGGAGGCTTGACGCCACACCTGAGAGTTTGGACTTAATTGTATGGGCAATAGGACTGAGGTCATGGACAATGACATAACACAGCAGTGTGAGCAGGAGTGTCAGCAGGAGAGTGATGTAACACAGACACAATCATGTAGATATTTGGGGGAGCAGAAGGGTGGCTGGGCTGGAAGGAGGAGAGGAGACAGGGAAGGAGACCAGGTAGGAAGAAATGGGAAGGGTCTGAACCCAGGGAGAAGTGGCCGGAACACAAAGGGGAGGGCAGATGTGAGAGACACTGGGAAGGCAGATTCAAAGGCATTTTGCTAAGTGATTGTGGGAGGGCATTGAGAGAGGGAAGATTGAAGACCACTCTTGGGGCTCTTTCCTGTGTGACTTGGGGATAGAGCCCACTGTGGATTTTTTTCTGGGAGATGGGGAGAAGAGGCTGTCAGATTAACCAGTTTAGGGCTTAATTATTAAGAAGCAGCGGGGACCTGGAGCGCCCCTCCTCACTAATTAGTTAGCTGGTAATTAGGCAGAGGCTGACAAATGCTACTGCCTGCCCCCCTGTGGGGTGGGAGGCTCAGAGCCAAGCCAGCCCCAGAGTCGCTGTGGTGCACGAAGGAGGGGACTCAGGATCTCTGCTGACACGTGACATGCCCTCCTCCCGGAACCCAGCTCTAAAGGGGTCTCCTTGACATCAAATTTTCTCTTTCCATAGCACTTTGGATGTTCTTGCCTAATGGAGAAAAAGCAGAGAAAAGGGGAAATGTGTGTATCACAGAATTACAATTCTCAGTAGTGGTGTTTTGCAAAAATGCCATGGTAACTTTTCCTCTTCAAATACTTAGGATTCATTTTTCATGCATCTGTCAAGCGTACATCAAAGTTTAATTTTCCACCATGGAACTATGACTTGTGTTCTGCTTCTCCCGTCTGGGCTTCCGTCCCCCTGAAAACTGCCTATTCTACTATGAAATGAAAGTTTCCCAAGCCTGATGTAGCAGCTTAATGCTAAGTGTTGGGCAGAAACCTGAAGCTGAGTTCAGCAAATGCTTTGGAGATCTATAAATTCCCCAGAGACCTAAGTTGCTTTAATTCAGGAGGTACATCCTGACCTCTCGTTGGGGCACTGAGAGAACAAAAAGCAAGGATTACGAACAATTGGAAGAAATGTTCAGCATTCCACCCCCTTCTAGCCCCCCCAATTCCAAACATTCTCTGATTGCTAAGTTCAAATACCCATGCCAGAGTGCCTGCCTCAGACTGCCCCACAAACCTCTGCCTCAGGCAGGGGTCCTGGGTCCACTTGTTCCCATCATCCTGCTCCTGACAGACATATATGCAGAACACTTTGCAAATGAAGAAGAAAAGGCCAGTACAACAGTGAGTACCAAGGGGGTACCTCAGCATATGGGCTCAATGAGGACTTCATTGAATATAATTTTAACATTAAAATTAAGTTCAAAAGTTTAAAAATTACTAATTTTTATTTAAAAATCCAAATATCCTGCTTCTCTTGAAAAATCAGAAGACATGGCATCTCAGGGCCCAAATTTCCATTTGGTAGCCATCAACTGGAGGTGAGTTGGTGTCTTCCCAAACTCAGGGCCTGTGGTCTCCAGTGGGTCACATTCCCCATACCCCTTGCTGTCTTGATAGCCCTGAGGTCCTTCAGGACTCACTAGGGAATGATGTCATCCTGGAAGATTTCTTTGATCCTCCAGGTCTAGATTGGAATATTTAGTTGTGAAATTCTGTAGCTCTGATGTTTCTCTTTAAAGAAATACATAATTCATGGGTTTGCCTAGTAGAGTAAGATACTGTATTTATCTCTACCTATACCTGAGTAAGAATACTTAGCCTTTGTTTAGTCCTCTCTCTTTTTATTTCATGGCATAGAGAATGTAAGGGATAGAAAGAACCTTGGAGTTCAACCCCCTAACTTGCATATGGAGAAACTGAGGCTCAGAGAAGGTAAGTGAAGCCGTACAGTTATAATTGGGTTAAAACATGAGCCTCCAGAGAAGATTCCATCTGCCTTGACCTCTAGTCTGAAGGAGCCAGTGACCAATGTAGGAGGAAAGAACAAAGTGTATGCAAAGCTTATACAAAAGGGAAGAAAGAGACAGAGAGAATGAAAACAGTACTAGACAGGAAATGCCAGGAGTCACCTTAATGGTGACAACAGTAAATGCTATGGTTTATAGGAGCACAGAAATCACTTCAGAAGCATAACAAGGTTGAACTAATCCAGTAGTTCTCAAACTGGGGTGCGCAGGTGTATTCTCAAGGGACTTTGCATTGCCTTTGAAAACAGTGGATGTGCACACATTCTGCATCACTTGCTGCTCAATTTCAGGGTTTTCATTTGTTTCTATGAGTTGGTATGACATTTTCCTGGCCAACGAAGAGGAGAAAGAAGGGGAATTGATTTGTAAATGATGTGTATACACTAAATGAAGGCCCAGTGATGCATGATGTTTTGCATTAGTTTGGGTCTGTGGCAGTTGGTGACATTCTTTACATAGCGATCAATGATTTAATCCCTGCAAAATGCCATCAACCATTGCATTATTTTAATGCAGCCAAATATTACTGGTTTGATATTGAAGTTTTACATTTATTGGTTTCAGAATTGTACAAGAGTTATAAACAAAAGCACTTTGCATCTAGTTGTATTAGTTTTACATACATTTAAGCAACATGGTGATACAAATAATCTAAAACAAGGCTGAAGGTCCAGGACATTTTATCTTTCCTTTAAAAGGAGTCTCTGCATTATTCAAGGATGCTGCGAACCTCTAGCACTTGGACTGACGTTACGAGAAACCGTGTGTGAGAGATAACTTAAGCTGCATGAGTTCTTCTGCTGTCACTGAGTGACATCCTTGGGAAGAAATTGGTGTAGGAGACATGTAGGTGGCTGTTCCCACGGGCAATTCTAGAATCTAAGAGGTAATTCTTAGATTACCTCTAATCTAAGAATTAGATTACCTAATTCTAGGTGTAATTAGATTACCTAATTACACCTGGCCAGGTGTGGTGGCTCATGCCTGTAATCCTAGCACTCTGGGAGGCAGAGGCAGGCGGATCGCTCAAGGTCAGGAGTTTGAAACCAGCCTAAGCAAGAGTGAGACCCTATCTCTACTAAAAGTACAAAGAAATTAATTGGCCAACTAAAAATATATAGAAAAGATTAGCCGGGCATGGTGGCACATGGCTGTAGTACCATTTTGATTCTCTAAAATGGCTTAATAAATCTGTCTTATGGGGGTAATTGGGAAATTCTAGATGGTTGTTCCTTGTAGACAGTTCCTTGATTTCTCTAGTGAGGGAATCTAGTCTATTCTCAACACGACTTGCTGTTTTCCTAAAATAGGGAATTGGAGACTAGGAAGATGCTGTTCGACTCAGGGCCCTCCCTGGTGGAGCTGGCTCTAGGCCACACTGCGAGTTATAGAAAAACTTGTGTTCTCACCCGCAGGCCCTTCCTTTCTGAGCCTCCTTCCTTCATCGCATCTTCCCCTCTGTCCTGCCTCTCAGTCACATCGGCAGAGGCTCTGATGTCTCACTTGTATCTCCATTTACATTCACTTAATTTGTCACTTCTTGCATCTTCCAAAGGTATATGCACTTGAAACTTTTCATCCCTACTGCATACAAGAAGCTTTGTCTTCCCTTAAGGGTCTGACCAGCTCTGAGGGGAGCAGGGAGAGTGGAGCATGAGCAGCACAGGGAGGGAGAACGCGGTGCAGACAGGGCTGTCCCTGGAGACGGCGCGAGTCCTCCTCAGCAACTGCACAGCTCAGGGCCCCCTGATCTCAAGACTACTGGAGAGGTCAAAGTGCACACCTCCCTCACCTCAAAGACCCCACATCTTCAGTGGCATCCCAGACTTTTCACAAATAATCTCTGAATGTGGTTGAATTTTTTATGGAACCACTGACACAAAAATTACAAGAGTCAGCGCTCTTTGGGACACTTGACCGGAGAGGGCTTTCTGCTTAGACATGCCTAGGAAAATCGTCAAAGGGCGGTGGTGGGCGGGGGTTGCTGTGTTTTAGGGACCGTTCCTAAAAGGAGATATTTACTCCCTCAGTGTGCTTTGCTGGAACAAAAGGAAGTTGTGTTGGGAGTAACCACTGTAAGGAGACTTGTTCAGCAACCTGAGCTGGTGTTGGTCACCGTCATGGGACTAGGTCAGCACAGCGAGCTTTCTCAGGGAGGTGGTGTCCTCTGGGAGCCGACAACTGGAAAGCAAGGGCCGGGGACACTGTGGGGCTTACCTGGTCCTCCTTTGTCCATATATAGAGAAAAGTCGTACTCTCTCTTCTTGGTCTAATGTATCAGGCTTGTTATAAGGTAATTGCTTATGCTGGCAATTCAGCATTTGCCACATAGTGTTTCTTGTGTGTTCCTGCTACTAACATTTAGTGAGCACCTACTGTGTACCAAAAGACTCTGTGAGGTTTTCCCTGTCTTTGAGGAACTCGCAGTCTGGTAAGAGTGATGACTTGTGAGTAATTGCAATCTAGGCTGGAGAAACTGGGAAACTTTCCTGTAAGGTTGTGTTTCCCTCGTACGCTTCACGCTGGATTTGACTTTTTACATTCCACAGTGATTATCTGAAGCCTGACCTGTTCAGGTTGTTAGATAACAGTACTGAAGGTTAATCCACAAGAATTTTAATTGGAGAAGTGAACTAGGATATGTTCACATCGTGACTCCGTTGAAGAACAGCTTCTCGGCTGTGTGTCCCCCTCACATTTCCACCTGCCAAATGAACTAAGTGCAGTAGAGTGTAAGGGGTCTGGCCAGAGGCTGCCAAGTAGCAGCCACAGGCCACATTCCACTCTGTCTTTATAAATAGAGTTTCACCAGAGCACAGACATAGCCGCTCGTTTACATGACGTCTATTGTCTATGGCCACTTTCAAGCTACCATGGCAGCAGTAAGTAGTTGGGACAGAGACCATGCGTGGCCAGCAAAACCTAAAATATCTATATCTTGCCCTCAGCAAAAAAACATTTGGCAATCCTTGGTCTAGACTGTAATACTGAACACCCATATAAAGTAAAAAAAAAAAAAAAAAAAAAAAAAAATTAACTCCCCTGACAGGTAAAACAACTTAAAAACAGGGACATCAGTACCTTTTAACATTGGTTAAAACTCTAGACAGATTTGGATTTAAATTGAAATCAAGCATTCACCTTTTCACGATGAAGAATTAACATGGTTAGCTAGCTAAGAAATATTTAGCACTCATGTACCTGAAGCTCTCTTATTTTGGTGTATGTCTATTTGCACAAATCAGGGAATACAAAATATGTTTATGAAGTAAGTCATCTTCACCAACAGGAGAGAAACAGTACCCAAATCTCTGGGAGCACCATCACCCCCACTGTACAAGTAGAAGAAGAGCCCAATGAGCTAGCAGAGGATATGAGATCTCCTTGGAAGAGAGGTGGCCATGGAGAACAAGCGCAGATGTGGTGCCTGCCCGTGAAGTTCCCCGTGGCCCAGACTCCCCAGGGGACCTTCTCCGAGTCCATCCTGCAAGAGGGCATCTCTCTGCCTCTGAGCAGCTCAGATCTTACCCATTCTACAGCCCTGTACCTAGGGGACTCCAGGAAGAACTTACACAACCAATCTATGTCCTACATTTAAAAGAATATTTTAAAATATCTGGCTCTCCTGACCATAGCCAAACTCAGAATCAGCAAGGCCACTTCGTCTCCTGGGAGAGGAAGCAAACCTCCTGTCCAGATGTCCATGCAAAGTGCCTTTGCCTCAAACTTCGCTGCAGGCTGGAAAGGCCCTTTCTCCACGGAGAATGGAGATGCAGACCCTCAGAGGGAAGGAAACAGGGGAGGGCAGGCACATGGTACAAGAACAGTAGATGAAAACAAGAATGGCTGCAATTGTCCACATCTGCTTGAACAGCAAGTCTGTCCCATGATATGACAGTCAGGGAGTGTGTAGAATGGATCGCGTTTGTTTAGAGAAAATGGACCGTTAATTACTCTGTGTTTTATATCTAACATAGTGCATACCATGTATATAGGTGCAAATAGATATTTGAGTGGATGAATAAATTAATAAGTGAATTAAGGCCTCATACTCTGGAGACAAGCAAAATTGGGTTTTACATGCCAGCTTTGATAGTTAATAGTTGTTAGTTGTCTATTGCTGCATTACAAATTACGCCCCCAAAATTCAGTAGTTTAAGTTACTATCTCACAACTACTGTGGGTAAGCGATCTGGGTGTGGATTCACTGGGTACCCCTGGCTCAGGGTCTCCCAAGGCTGCCGGCTTCTCAAAGCTTGATGGGGGGTGGGGGGGAGGACCCACTCTGAAGCTCACTCACGTGGTTATTGGCAGATCCTCGCTGGCTGCTGGCTGCAGACATCAGCCCCTTGCCACCTGAGCGTCTCCAAAGGACAGCTCATGGCATGGCGGCCTGCCTCCCCCGGAGGGAGGAATCTCAGAGAGAGTCCCAACATAAAAACTACAATGTTTTTGTTTTCTGGGTGGTTTTTTTGAGGAAAAAAAAAAAAAACTTGTTTGTGGTAAAATATATACAATTTGCTATTTTCACTACTTTTATGTGTGAAATTCAGTGACATTTAAGTGTATTCACAATGTTGTGCAACCCTCACTACTATTTCTAAAACTTTTTCATCATCCCAAACAGAAACTTGAAGCTACACTGTTTTCATAACCTAATCTCAGAAGTGACATGCCACCATTCTGTTGTGTCTGTTCCTTGGAAGCAAGTCACTAAATCCAGCCCACACTTATGGGGAGAGGATTATGAAGAGGACCAGGAGGTGGGCGTCCTTGGGGGCCGTCCTAAAGGCCACCTACCCCAGAAGCTGGGGGATCTTAGGCAGTTACTTAACCTAACTAAGCCTCGGTTTCAACCTTTGTCAAACAGGGAGGATGTCTTAGTTTAGGCTGCCATCACAAAAAGCCACAAACTTTGTGGCTTATAAACAGCAAACTTTTATTTCTCATAATTCCAAAGGCTGGGAAGTCCAAGATCAAGGCAGATTCAGTGTCTGGTGAGGGCCCACTTCCTCACAGCCTGCGCCTTCTTGTGTGTTCTCACATGGTGGAAGGGGCGAGGGTGTCTCTCTATGGCCTCTTTTTCAGGGTACTTATTCCATTCATAAGGGGTCTGTCCCCATGATCCAATCATCTCCCGCAGGTCACACCTCCTAATACCATCACCTTGGGGTTTAGGATTTCAGCATACGATTTTGGGAGGACACAAACATTCAGACCACAGCAGATGGTTCTCTCTACCTCACGGAGCTGTGCTCATATCCAGGGGAGGAAAACCAAGTTTTCTACTCATCAGCATGAGATGCAATGGACAGCCCTGAGCCACTGCAGACGCCGTCTTCCCATGTAGTCGCTTGGATCTCGGCGACGGTTCAGCAGCTCTTACATCTTCAGACCCCTGACAGCAGGAGCAGATAGAGGATAGAAGCAGAGGCACAGCTGTGGAGACCCAGGGTGTGAGTCCTAACCCTCCCTCCTAGTGCAATCTTTGTGCAGAGCAAAGTGATCTCTAAGGAAGGAGTAGCCTGCTCTGGACAGTGCTTGGCTCCTACGTCCTCAATGTAGCAGCGGTGGAGACCAATCCATCCCTCCCTTGGCCACTCACATTCACCACCAAGATGCTGTCTTTGCTTACGTGCAAATTCCCTCTTTCCTCGTGGAGCTGTCCTGTGCAGTGAATAAGAAACGGCCACTTCCTCTGGAGCTCCACCTGTGATTATGCAATGAGCAAGCAGACTCCTTCTAAAAACTCTTCTTTAAAATCCCCCAAAATGACAATATATATTTCCATTCTTGTCTTCTCTCACAGGTCAACTCTAAACAGTTTAAGGTTTCATTCCAAACACCTGCTCCAGGCTATGGTCTAGGCCACCACATATTCCAGCCTTATCTTTATACTTCTCTTCTGTAGTCCTGTAGAATACTACCAGTACAGAGCTTTACTTAATCAGCTGGAAATTAATACAGATGAGTGTACTTTTAAGCCAAAGAAGTGAATTAATATTCCAGGCAAAAGTTTCTTCTGGTGATAAGTATTTTGGAAAGACTATTAAAAACATTTGAAATAAAAATAGTTCACTGGGTAATGCTCACAAAATCAAAAATAATTACTGAACAGTGTTTTCCAAAGTGTGTTCTGTGGGTTGAAGTATTATTTGTTTGCTCACCAATCACAGTTAAATTGGTAATCTCTAGGGTTGATGAGAATGTGGTGAAACAGTCACGGATAGTTTGCTACTCGGGGTGTAAATTGACATACCTCTTGGGAGGCAATTTGTGGTATCTAGCAGAATTTAGAATGTATATACCCTTTGGCCCAGAAATTCCACATCTAGAAATTAATCTTAAATCATCCTTGCACATGTGCAAAAGGGCATCTATATGAGGGGCTTCATAGAAGTACTGTTTTTAATAAGCAAAAGTTGGAAACAAATGTTTATCAATAATAGACCAGGTAAATCAATGACAGTGTGCCTCTGGTCTGGTGACTGTGCAGCAGTTAAAATAATCAGTACTCACGTGGTGAGATGGACGTGGTGTTCTGTTCCCTGAAAGAAACAAGTCCTAAAGCATAGCTTCAGTACGATCACTTCTGTAGTGAAACATATATGTGTGTGTATAATATTATATGTATAACTTACATGTATTTGTACAGTATTGTATACATGTGTTTCATATATGTACAGCCACACAGATTTGTTTAGAAGGATGCAAACAAAACCATTAATAGTGGTTTACTCTTCCTCTTGGGGAAGAAATAGAATTTGTTAAGAATTGGGAGGGTTGCTTCCTGTTTTACGATGTATACTTGCATATTGTTTGAATATTTTAATTAACGTACATTACTTTTGTAATTTATGAAAGAATTTAAAAATTACCTCTTAGGTGTATTACAGAAATAACTGTATTTTTAAGCAAATACAGAAACAAAAAAACTCTATAATCTCTTCACCTAAATATAATTACTATTAATCTTCCATATCTTTTTATATGCTTTTTGTTTTAATTTTTTGAAACAGGGTCTCACACTGTCACCCAAGCTAGAGCTCAGTGGTGTCATCATAGTTCATGGCAACCTCAAACTCCTGGGCTCAAGTGATCCTCCCGCCTCAGCCTCCCAGGTAGCTGGGATTACTGGCATGAGCCACTGCACCTGTCCTATTTTTTAATGTCATTTTTCCATATAGCCCATTCTGTAAGCTACTTCTTTTATTTCACAATTATGGGATAAATGTGATTATTCCCCAAAGAGTTTCATAACGAATACATTTAGGTGCCAGTAGATATTCAATTAGATTTCTAATGATTGTAATGTTATGGTTTTTAGGTACATGAGATTACTAGAAACCAGGAATTTGAAATGGGCAAGGTAAATTCTTCATGCAGTACCCTGTTACCTGGTCTTGAGTTCAGGTTTGCCCACCCCCGCATCCACACTGCCCACCCTCCACAGCTGCTCTCCATCAGCATCTAGAATTGCCCATTGGCCTCTATTGAAAATCCTGCCTTCCTCAGATGGATTACAAGGCCTCTCACTTTCCAGCTCACATTTATCCTCAGCTCATCCTTGGTAAATGCCTTCACCTCCATCTGCTCTCCCTGGCCTACTTCACACTGGCTTACTGTCACTCCCCCACTGGGTTTTAGCTCCAGCGACTCCATTTCTGATACAGTCACTTCTCTGATTCTCAGAGCATCTTACCCTCAGTCCTGGGCATCTCTTGTTTTTGCCACCCAATAGTCATTCTTCCTTTCCTGGACAAAATGGTCCATTGTGTGGAAGAGACCTTGGATAAGGTTATTAAGCTCTCCATGCTTCAGGCTCATCTATTAATAGGATAATAATAGTACCAACTCCTAGGATTGTTAATTGGAGGAAGCAAATGAATACATCTCAGTGGCTTAGAAGTGCCTGGAATCTAGTTGGGGCTCTATATGGTTGAGGCTGCAGTGGCTGTTGTAGGAATCACCTCTCTTACTCAGTCCATGTAGTTTGGTTGAGGTCGTTAAGGTAATCAGCTAATCTCATCCTCCTAGATGCTGTGATTGGTTCAGAAGAGGGCCCAAAACCCCATTTGAACCAATAAGAGTCATTATGAAGAACTTAATTTGTGAGGGAGAGGAACTCTTGTTTCTCTAGTCATGAGCATGATGTATGCTAGGTTTATGGCTACTGCAGCCAATAGATTGCAGGTGGGAGCCCCTCTGTGCGTGGAGCCAACACAGATGCAAACAGCAGAGCAAAGAGAAAGAAATCCTGTCCAGAGGACACTGTGGGCCATGCCTGACCAGCTTTGCCCTCAACTCCTCAGTCAGTTGAGCCAAAATACTTCTTTTTGCTTAAACCACTCGGGTTGGGTTTTCTGTCCCTTGCAAACCAGAGTTCCAAGGGATGTATATGATGTTTAACCAACATCATACCTTAGTGTAATGGTCATTCTCTTAGTCTTCAGTCTCTCCTCTGCATTTGACCTTAAGCTCTGTGAGGGCCAGGGCCTGGGTCCTGTTTCCCTTTGTATCTCCACCTCCCAACATAGTGCTGGACTATATTAGATGCTAAATATTTGTTGAGTGAATAAAATGTCTCAGAGGCTACCTTGACTATTTCAACATAACTTGTTCAATGCTGCTGATTTACCCAGGCCCACAATTGTGCTGATCCTATTAGGAAGACATAAAAGGATGGAGAAAGGAATTAACATTATTGAATGTCTATTAGGAGCTAGATAATATACGTGATACTTTATATTACAGTATGTCATATGATCAGAAAGCTTTCCACTTCCTCTCTTAATGCTCTCCCATGATAGGTCTATTACTTTACTTCCAAGTGAATGAAATATCAAGGAAATAAGAATAAAATATGCATCCCTTTAGGCATCTAATAAGAAAAATGAAAGACAGATAATAAGTGTATTCTTTAAAAGACAACAATCATTTGAATCTTTTGAGTTCAAGAGGCTGTGTTTTATAAATTTTTCCTCTCTTTCTTCTTCTCATTATTATTGAAATGAGTGATTTCATTAAAATATGTCATTTCAGTAGCAAAACATTTAAATTAAAAGTCCCCTTCAGAGTACAGAAAGTGATGTGCTTATACCCACCCAGCCTTCAGTTTGCTGGGGAAGTGATGCAGCTATCTACATGCAAGCCAGTGCGAAAGACAAGGACACTCTCTCCCCTCTCCAGGCTGCCAGCTCATTGTCCCATACTTGGTGACATTTAGGGTTAGGGATAGATGACAGGAGAAGAACACTAAACAGCCTTCACTTCCAGAGGGTTTTCTGAGCTTTGCTCTCTGACTTCTCCTTTTGTTCAGGGAGCGTGCAGTAGGAATGCCTCAATCATGAGCTTTCCCTCCATCAGGGAAAATTCATGTTGTTTTAGGTTAGTTTCTCAGGGCGTAAGAATGAAGATCATCACATAGCTCAGCTCTTTCTTTCTCTCTATTTTTAGTGTCATACCTATGGGAGACTAGCTCTTCTTATGAAATTAGTCTTTATAATCTATATATGTCTATTGGCCAATTAAATATAGTTATTAATCATTCAGTTCTCTGTATAATGGTACTTATCAAAACTGATGATTGCTATATTTATTAAGTAAATATTTATACAGCACCCTCCTATGGACCAAACTCTCTTTGTGGAATACAAAAATAGATATGGCAGATCTCTTGTCTTGAAAGAGCTGAAAATCAAGTTATCTTTGAATCACTTTTTTCCTATAAAGTTGGAATTTTGGTGGATGGGGAGAAACATCTTAATAAAGTGTTGAAGAACTTGGCTGGCCATTGTGTGTGGGTTAAGGATTAATCCGTTAGAGCCATACTCAGATTTTCTTTGCATAGAAGAAGCACGTTATTCAGAGAAGAGTGGGAAATTGCAAGCTACCTCTAGTGCCCTTTTGTCATTAGAGTGGTGAGCTTCCAGGGCCTCCTAGTTCAGATTGCTTATATTTTTCTCACCTATTTTGGGGTTCTGCAAACCTTCATCCTCAAATTTGTCTGAAGTTTAACACCTATTTGTGTCTAATCAGGGAGTGACATGAAACCATATGATGAGTACGTTTAGGTGGGAAATCTTTGAGAAAATGATTTTTATGTCATTTGAAAGAAAGGAGAGTATTTTATTTTTTAGTCACTTCAATTCTGGCAAACTGAAGTGACTGTATCACTTTAGGTCTTTGTCCTGATAACAGGTTCACTCTTGTTTAAACTCTGTCTCAGTGAGAATGTTCAGGGGTTGGAGATGGGGAGTCCTTCTAAGTCATTGCATCTAGTAAGGAGATGAAATTGAGACTAACATTAACAGTGGAAGCCTTTTTAGGATTGATTTACTTGGTCATCTGATTTTTCCTTTCTCTACCCTGTTTAAGTGTCATCTTAGAATTCTTCCCAAACTATTGATTATCTTCCCTCTGTCCTTCCCTGTCAGTTTTGTTTTTGTTTTTTTACTATCTTCTAAAGGAACAGCTTCCAAACGAACAGCTTCCAAACATTGCTCTTTAATTTGAGCAATAAGCGAAAAACAATAAACCTTTATCTGTATGTATCCACACTACCAATCAAGGTACTTAATAATAAAATATCAATCAAGAATGGCCAATGTCACATTTTTCATCCTCTGTCAAAATCAGAACCTTCTACTTTACCCTTTGCTTTTAAATCTGGGGAAGCATATACTTGTAAAAAATGCCAAGCATGTCAAAGAAATTCAGATAAATATGTGTGAACAGGGGAGGACACTGACACCCATCTTGGCCACAGCCTGGAGTTATTCAGAAAGAGTATCTAGAGACAAATCTTAGAGGTTTTGAAGAGTCAGAAAGATAAGAGGGAAATCTGGATATAGAGATACCACAGAAGCCAAGGAAAGTGTTTTAAGGAGGAAGAAGTGGTCAACAGTGTCAGGTGCTGGTAAAATATCAAGTGTAAAGAGGACTGAAAAGTATAGTTTGGATTTAGAGACTTGTAAGATATTAGTGATCTTAACAAGCATTGTTTTAGGTGAGTTATGGCGCTAGAAATCAAATTGGTAGGTTGAAGAATGAGTGGAAAGTAAGAAAATTGAACCGTTTTCAAATGGTGGCAATGCTCACCAGAGATTCGGTGTGTGGGGGGGCACCCAACCTTAGGGATGAGATGAGCATTTTGGAGGGGGAGGGCATACCTCTAACCCTTCTTAGGGAGAGGCAAAGATATACAATGTAACCAAAATGTTAAAAAAAAAAAAAAATTTTAACAGGTGGTGGGCAGGCAGAGGTGGGGAGGAGGAAAGGGGTGTGTGCTTCCATAACGTGTGTGATGTACACCACCAGGGCATTGGACAT
>VSMD01088446.1:0-92839 GCA_008750895.1 Mirza zaza | reverse complement strand
ATCCCAGGCAACAGAGCAATACCCTACCACAAGAAAGAAAGAAAAGAAAAGAAAAGAAAAGAAAAGAAAAGAAAAGAAAAGAAAGAAAGAAAGAAAGAAAGAAAGAAAGAAAGAAAGAAAGAAAGAAAGAAAGAAAGAAAGAAAGAAAGAAAGAAAGAAAGGGAAAGAAAGGGAAAGAAAGGGAAAGAAAGGGAAAGAAAGGGAAAGAAAGGAAAGAAAGAAAGAAAGAAAGAAAGAAAGAAAGAAAGAAAGAAAGAAAGAAAGAAAGAAAGAAAGAAAGAAAGAAAGAAAGAAAGAAAGAAAGAAAGAAAGAAAGAAAGAAAGAAAGAAAGAGGAAACTGAGTACAGAAAGAGAAAGAGAGGCAGGGAAGGCAAGAGCACGGAGGAAAGATCACGTTAGGACAAGGGAGAAGGCGGCGTCTGCAAGCCAAGGGGAGGGGCCTCAGAAGGAACCAACCCTGCCGATCCCTTGACCTTGGACTCCCAGGCCCCAGAAAGGCGAGAAATAAATTTGTCTAAGCCACCCGGCCTGCACTGCTTTGTTACGGCAGCCCAAGCAAACCGTAACAACACACACCCAGTGAGTGCGGCGTTTCTCCCCCATGGACAAGGCGGGAGCGAGAGGGCCTGTGGTTCTCAGGCATGCCCCCTCTCCTCCCCCGCCCTGCACCAGCCCAGGCGGGGCTCTGCCCTCACGCCCTCACAGGAGAGCCTCCGGGCACGGATGTGTGGTGGAGCCCAGGCTCTGCACGCAGGGCCAGGCGGATGCAGACCTGGCTCCTGGGCTCCTAGACCCTGGCCCTCTGCCCACCTGCCTGCCTCTCCTCCCCTCCGCGCCCTCCTTCTCTGCCTGCTCCCTCCCCTGGGCTCGGAAGCGTACCCAAGCTCGGCCCTCCCATACCCAGAACGGCTCTGTGTTCTTCCATCCTCCGGGACACTGGGACCCACCGGGGGGCACACGTGGACACCGTCCCTGCCCACATGGCCCTACCGCCTGGGGCAGCAGCCGACAGTAGGGAGGGAACCACAGAAGCGCAGGCCAGGCCACAGCTCTAGAGACGAGGTGAGGACCCTTCTCCCCTCCCATCTACTCCAAGGCGCCTGAGCTCCCCACCCATGATGCATCAAGTCCAGGGTCATTTTACTTTGTCCCTCTGGTGAGACTGGAATTAATGTGTATCGTGTCTGTTTACAGCGGACAGGCACTCCGCGCACATTGGAAACCCTCCATGTCTGCTCACGGGACGTGGGCTCACGTGACGTGGGCTCATGGGATGTGGGCAATGGCTGCATCCCGCCGCATGTCAGTAAGCGACGGGTGATCTTCAGTGCCAGCGCCGGCGTGGGGAGCCACACTCTCACACGCTGCGGGCGGGAGCGGAACCCAGCGCACCTCTCCGGTGGGCGACCAGGTGCCGTCTGCCGGTCTTGCTGTGCATTTCCTGTCCAGTAGAACTGGGTGGACGGCCACAGTCTGTCCTGCCCTTTAGGCTGGATGAGCTCAGCGAGGCGAGATGGCTCTCCGAGATAAATGCCTGGCCCTTCTCAGGAAGACAATTAACGAGCTCAGAGACTTGCTTAAACCGAGATGAAATGTGCGATTAGCAGACGCAGGGCCATCCATCCGCCCACCAACAGGACGTCTCCTCGCAGCGTCATTCATCAGACGCAGCCGAGCAGACCCACTAAACGCACCATGGCTACCGCGTCTATTTTTGAGATAATTACAAGGCTCGGGCTTGAATCCACTTAAAGGCAGAAATGCGGGACAAGCAAGGATTAAGGCAGAGTCTCTCTACCCTTTTCTCCTCAGCTGAAAATGTCCCCATAGGCTTTAAAGGGAAGAGAAAAAACCACAAGAAACTTTCATCAGAGCCCGGTAAGTTGCTGCCGGAGCTGCGGGGCCCGAAGTTCCAATTCTGAGCAGGGTTTAGCACGGTAGTTAGGCACCTGCCCTCCGTGCCAGCCTGCTGCACTCCTCGGACACCCCTCGGCTCTCTAAGTCAGGAACGAGTGACTTAAGGGGCAGAGGAAAAAAGAAGGAGAGAGAAAGAGAAGGAGAGAGGTTCAAGGAGGGACAGGGAGCACAGGGTTCGGGGCAGCCTTGCCAAGCCTCTAATTGCACTCTTGAATTAACAAGCCGTTCACCTCTGCAAAGGTTCGGACGTTGCTATTCTATGCACCGCCACGAGACATACACCCATCCTCTGCAGGCGTAACCTTGCAAACAGCAAGACCACAAGGGGGTTAGGTCACCCGGGAGCCAGCTTTCTCCTTTCCCCTCCAGCTTGCAAGCTCCTAGAAGGCACAGCAAGAATGCAAAACCACCGCAGCCCCTCCGAAATGGCCTGGCGGGCAAGCAGCTACTCTGTCCCTCTCCCCAGGAAGGAAACGATGAGAAACGAAGCATTTCCACCGGCATGATGTTCCTTGTCACCAGTTTTATGAGCAGAATTTCAACCCTGACATCTGAGCACGTCCCTTCCACCACCCCCACCCTGATGACAAGTAACAGTATCTGTCATTGCTACAACACAGTGCCCAGCCGGTGCACACCCAGTGACCTGCTTCGCCCAGCAGTGGGACTAGAACCTGCATCTATCCATGCTTTTCCTTCGTACCTTCCTTGTGGGAGAAAGGCAGCAGTCAGAGACAGCCTCCTTGCCTTGGGGGGGATTAGCATTACTTAAGCAGGAATGAAAAGAGAAAGAAACAGTGCTCAGTCTTTTTGGTATCCAAAGGAGGCCGCAGAACATCCCTCGCCCTTCACAACAGCCCATGTCGCCCGTGGTGGGACGCATTCGCCACCAGCTGGGAAGAGCCTCCCACAGACACCAGCCGCCCGGGAACTGTCCAGGGTCCGTGAGGATCCTGCTGGGCCCTGAGCCTTTCCGGAGCCTCAGCAAAACTTCTCTATGCAACCCCCTTTTCAGTGGCACCCCCTCCTTTTACAAAGGAGACTTAAAGGCCCCTTAAAAGATGGGGGCAAGAGTCGCAGTGGTGTAGATGGGACAGGGGTGAACTCCACCCCCCGCTTCCTGGATTAAAACATTGAGTCCTCACAGTAAGACAAGAGAGGATATGATGATGATCCCTGCTCACGGATCCTGAAAGCTGAGTAGTAACATTCTCGGGGCTTAAGAGTCAGTGTGCTGGGACGGACACTTCCCATCTGATTCCGACTCCAAGACCCCTCCTCTTTGTCCACCAATTCTCCCGTATAAATGGAGGGTCACACTCGGCGCTGTAGACAAACGAGGACACCCACTTGCCCTCAGGGAGTTTCCAAGTCACCCAGGAAGGCAAAACTCAGAAAACTACCACACGCTAACTGTGAGACGCAGCCTAGACAGGAAACAGGAATTCAGAGGACAGAGGGGAAGGGGATGGGGGACATCCATGGCACTGCTGGCCGGAGCAGGATGAGCAGACTGAGGAGGACCGAGGAGATAAGGTCATGGATGGAGACTCAAGATACAGGGTGCCCGGGGACGCTGCATGGAGGGTTGGAAGAGCCGGAGAGGACAGAGCGACACAGGTCCACGCAAGTGCCCGGGTCATATCTGGCCTAGACACCAATGTGTGTCCGCATGTGGCCTCTGAGCACTGGGGCACAACAGATCATGTGACATTGCTGCCTAGAATGTGGAGACCCCATCCTCAGGAAAAGATGGTTAACCAAGGACTGTGAGACAGTCACCCACAGGTCAGGGCATGGTCTATACCAGGGGGCCAGAGATCTCCCTGGAGGGACCGTCACAGCTGTCCCGGCTTTTCAGAGACACAGGATATGGGACACATCGCTCAGGGAAAGAGCGCGGAGAGGGAAGCATCTCGGTGGAGAGAAAGAGCCTGGGATGGTCAGAGCCAGGTGGTCCCAGCTGCTGCCACTAGACCAGGACATCCATCAGCAGAGGGGTCATGTCCACCTTGATCTCCACTATCTGCCCAGATGTGCCCATTTCTGGTACCCATGACGAACTCAGTAACAACCAGCAATATGGGAGGGAGGGAGGAAGCCTGCGTGTATGTATGTATGGATGAACAGGTCTAAATTCTATCACATTCCCTTGTTGCCAAGAATGAAGGCAGCCAAAATTTAAAAGTCCTTAAAACCCGTATCTTTTTGTATCCTTAAAACCCATATCTTTTTGTATCATAGTAACCTGAAAGCACCTCCTTCAGGAGCAGGAGAGGGTCACAGTCAAGAATGTGAGTCCCACACCTGGGGTGGCCCCACCAAAGCTGTGAGGCCTTGCACACACCTCCTAACCTTTGAGACTCAGTTTTCACCTACGTGAGGCAGAATGATAACTATATCTATTTCATTTGTCTCTTATGATGACCAAATGAGATACTCCATGTAAACTCCATAAGACAACGTCTGGCAAATAATAAGTGCACGATAAATTAGATGTCCTCCCACCTGCCCTTTCCCCTCTCCCCACCATCGGACGTCAACTCTCACTGGGCTGTGCCGCCCTCCTGGCCACACCACCCACTCCAGCTCCCTGACTCTCTGACCTGTTCTCTGACTTGTGAGGGCTCTAATAAATCATCAGCAACACAGAAAACAACTCCACACAGTTCGCACATGCTGGGACGATTGTGCTAAAGCCTTCATAATCCAACTCCAAAGAAGAGCATATGGTACTTAATTTTTAAAATGTAATACATATTTAATGCAACATTAATATTTAATTCATTTAATGCAATATTTAATTTGATATCCAATGCAAATAAAAATAGTAAACAGATTTATTAATGATTTACACAAGTACTCTCCTATTCTGTTCTTAAAGCATTTTTCTGCCCAGAAAACAATCTTCTACCCTCCAGAAAGCAAATATGGGAAGACATTCAAGCTGGTTCTTGTAAGTGGGTCAGAGTTGTCACCCTGTGAATGGGCTTGGCCAAGACGCAGCAGCCACGGCTTTCTCTGTCCATACAGTCAACAAGGGCATGCTATATGCTGGGAACTAGGCTCGGCTCTGGGGCAAAGGAAGAAAAGGCCCTCCTCTTACAGAGCTCGTAACCCAGGTGGAAGATAAAATTCTATGACAAATGAAATAACGACTAGGAAGGGAATAGTCACACTGGGCACTAGCAGGGCACCTAACCCAGACATGGGGGTGGGCTATGGTCAGGGGAGGCCTCCTGGGGAAGGCAACATCTGAACCGAGATAACTTGGGAACAGGGAAGAAGAATGTTCCAGGCAGAGGGAAGAATTAACTCAAAGGATGCTACAAACTGCATGTCCCTGTGTCCCCAAAATGCATATGCTAAAACCCTAATCCTCAGTGTGATGGTGTTCAGAAGTGGGTCCTTTGTGGGGGGTGATTAGGTCAGCAGAGTGGCACTCTCATGAAGGGGGTGAGTCCCTCACAAGGAGAAATGACCTCTCTCCCCACCATGTGAGGACATACTGAGAAGGCAGCCATCTGCAAACCAGGAAGAGAGAGCCCTCACCAGGAGCCAGAGCAGCCAGCGCCTGGATCTTGGACTTCCCAGCCTCCAGAACTGTGAGAAATACATTTTTGTCATTTAAACCACCCAGTCTATGATATTCATTATAGCAGCCTAAGCTGACTGAGACAAAGGCCTAGAGACAGAGCTGTGCTAGGGCCAAGCGAAGTTCAGAACGGCTGGAGAAGAGAACTGGGGAGCAGCTTGAGTTGAGGCTGGGCCTCATGAGCCAGGTGGAGGGGCTTGGATGTTATCCCGAGGGTGACGAGATTTAAGCACTGAAATTACATGACCAGCACTGCACTGGAGAGGGGCCACCCTGGCTGTGAGACAGGTCCACAGCTAACAGCTATTCAAGTAATCAAGAGAAGAGATGTAGCCAAGGGAATGGCAAGAAAACGGGCAGATTCGAGAAATATCTAGTATGCAGAACTGAAGGGTGTGGTGACTGAGAATGTCAGGTGAGAAAGGGAAATGAGGCAAGGATGATGTGTCAGTTTTTAATCAGGTGGGTACGCCACGTAAATGATTTAATCATCGACTCACTGTTGTCATTGTTGCTGATGCCTTGGTGCTACCCTCAGGGACTACACAGAGTGAGCTACCTCTCCCTCCACAGCACGACTTTTCAAATCTGTTCCCCAAGACTAGTGTCACCCACAGGAGCTGCAGGGTATGATGACAGACAATGTGGGTCTCACTTGGTTTCGCCCTATGTGCATCAAACAGCCCAACATGACTTTGACACAAACATCCAACAGCAGGGGAATGGTTAGATGAAGCACAGCACATTCTTACACAGCCTTAGAAATCGATGCTCCAACATTAATGGGCCTAATGTATTATAAATGTTTTTGAGCGTAGACAGAACACTCTCATTTTTTAAATTTTTGGGTTTTTCAAAAGAATGATATATGCCATATCATGATTAATCTTTCAATTCACTTCTTCTTTCACATTTTTCTGTGTTTTCCAATTTTTCTCCACAGTGCACATGCGTTGCTCTAGTTCCAAGACCAACAGTCTTCGTTTCGAGAAGTTATTTCTCAAGAGCAGGTTCTCTGGCCGAGCCCCTTCCAGTCCCTGCCTAGGAGGCTCTTCCGCCACCTTTTTCCTACCGGGAGCTGAGCATAATTATCGTCTTCCTGACCGCCCTAAGGAAAGCCCCCAGTGGACAACAGGATAATGAACCCCTTCCTCCTCTTGCATGAGAACTTAACCTTCAGTTAACTTCCCAGAACTATCTCCCTGGTAACCTAGTTAGCTGGGATATCGATTATCCTACTAGGCAACATTGCTCCGCATAAAACTGACCTCTTACAGGTGCTTTGCATCTGGCCTGGGAAGAACCATAAATGAACTGTAAGACCCCAATAGGGTGCCATGCCCAGGATGTCATTACTCTGTAATGGGATGCTCCTTGCAGAGGTCCTGAGAGCTCTGCCTATGGCAAAGTGACAAGAGATATTGGCTCCAATGGCGCATGCAGCTTCCAACCCAGGGCAGACCGACACCTGCCGCAGGTACAGCCATCTCCTTACACCGGAGCTCTGCTGTGGGCACTGTTGGTGAACAAGGATGCTTGGTGTGGTCCTGGTGGCTGGCTAGGCTTCCTACCCTCATCCTAGAGCACAGGAAGCCAAGAGCGTGCTGTGATATTCTCACAAGTCTGAAAGTTTAGGTGAATCTAGGCCCTCAGTGCACTTCCCTACTCCCTCTTGTAGTGCCCCGGTTTTCCTTCATGGAACCCTTTACACTTGGTTGTTGATAATCTGCTTATTGTCACTTTGTCCCCTAGACTTGAACCTTGAGGGGGGTCAAGGACCATGTGTGCTTTGTTCATCACTGTAAACTCAGCTCTCACCCTAGTGCCTGGCACTATCAGAGGGAGGGAGGGGGAGGGGTGGAGAGGAGGAGGGAGAGTGGGAGACTGATTTAAAAACAAGAGTAGAGGAGGAAAATTGCTAGAAACTTGCAAGAGGCAAAATAAGAGGTAAACTAAGTCCAAACTGCAGGACTTTCTGAAAGACACATGAGCAGTGAATCACCCCAAGGGCCTTGAAGAGATGCTGAGACGTGTCAAGGTTCATGGTTTACATTTCACAAGGTCACCTGGCAGCAGCGCGGAGGAGGGGGATGGTGCGTTTGATGTTGGACCTCCCAGGAGCGACGCCAGCCAGACCTCTGGAGCTCAGGGAGACACTCAGAGGTAGGGAAGGTGGGCACGAGGACAGGTGTGGGGCAGGTGGGTGTCACAGGCATGACTGAGACCATCCAGAAAGTACGTAAAGTGGAATCTGGAAGGGCCGGAGATAAAACTCGAGGTCGTCTGGTGCAGAACAAGAAGAAGGAACTGAGAGGTACCGTGTGTGGGGCTGAGGCCAAATGAGAGACGACGTTTCTGTACTTTGAAGACTCATGGCCTTGCACTTGCACTTGCACGTCTATTTGTGGAGTTGATTTACTTCTTAACTGACAGTCCTTCTGCCTCTATCTACTCTTTCTAAAGCAGAGGAAGCTCCACCGTGGCAAGCAGGGCTCCTTCCCATCTTCCAGTCCTCCCAAGTTCCTGCACCTAGTAGGTCCCTAATAACCTCTTTCATCTGAACCCTTCAAAGATGGGGGGTGTTGAAACTAATTAGTTTCAATCCAGACTAATTGCTTTTTAAAATTCTCATATAAATCTGACTTTAAATAGGTTCTGAGAATCGATGTTTCATTATTTTCCGCCACCGTGGAGATTATCCCTGTTGATGGGTCATTACAAATCGAGGCTCTCCGAGAGGTCTCCCTTCTGCCTCTCATTTCCTGATCTTTCTGCAGGATTATCTTTGTTCTGCAGAGCAAAGGGGGAAAAATTAAATGGGTCTTGGAAATTAACAACTGGGACCAAGCAGACCAGAGGCAGAAGAGCTTTGGTTCTCTCATGCTCACACCAGACAGGCTCCGTATTGTCCAACAGGAATAAGGAGGCAGCTTCATTTGTGGCAGTCTCAATCAGATTGATAATTTCAGTGTGTATCTGCCATTCACTGCATGCCAACTGTATACCTGGCACTGGTCCAGCAGGTCACGTTTGGCTTCATTTAATCATTGCAAGAATGATTAAATAGGTGTGGACTGTGATTAGCCCCATGTTCCCACTGGAACTCAGAGAGGCTTACCCTTGAGGCTACCCAAGTCACAGAGCTGCTGAGTTGTACGGGGCTGCCAGGAAACCCATATATCTTACTCCAAACCAGGCTTCCATTTGTACTGGGGGCATAGCT
This sequence comes from Mirza zaza, assembly GCA_008750895.1. NCBI lineage: Eukaryota > Metazoa > Chordata > Mammalia > Primates > Cheirogaleidae > Mirza > Mirza zaza. The sequence goes on along the minus strand of VSMD01088446.1, from coordinate 84,103 downwards.
CCAGCTCTGAGTCCCTGGGGTCCTGGAAGAGCCAACCCAAAAGTCACATAGGGTCCCAGTGCACCCCCGGCCCAAAGCCCCATTCCCTACAAGGCATCAGAGCTGAATTTCACTATAGAGTGCTTATAGCAGCCAGTTTCTCCCTGACTCTGACCTCAGGAAAATAATCCCTTTTCTTTTCCTTGGCACTGAGATTGCTCTGTGGATCTATTTGCATAAATCCAAGCAAAACAGGACACCCTAGAGAACAAAAAAAGAAAGGGATGTGCTCAGGCTCTCCAAGCAGCAGCAACACTTTTTGATGCCAAAGGGGCCCTCCCCACACACGGCCTCGCTGGTTGTGCCGAGGTAGGGTTCAAACATGACAGAGCCACCAGAAGGGACCCTCCAAACTGGCTCAGATTTTCTGGGATCTGTATGTGCCAAGGCTGAAGAAATCAACGAGCAATAAACCTCTGCAGCCAATTGATCACTCATCTGTGCAGGACTCAGAGCATCAAGCTCACCCCTCGTTATCACTCTGGTATTTTTTTTAGGGTAGAGAGTGTCAGGAGGGAGACAGCACAGAGGGTGCCATGCCCCAGGCCAGGAACCCAGCAGGACTGGGCTCAAATCCTGCCCGTAAGACTCTGGGTGTGTCACCTCTGCTGCCCAAGCCTTCCTCACTGGTACAATGAGATCAGTTACAGTTTCCACCTCCTTAGATCCAAGCAGCCAATGCATGCAGGGGACCTGCCCCAGTGCCTTGAAAACAGTGAGACCTCAGTAAGTGTTAGTTGCTGTTATCATTATCTCTACACAGCTCATTGCATGCAGAGAGCTCTGCATAGCTTCAGGTAAATTGGGAGGGGAGATGCACAAAGCCAGAGATACAACATGTAGTTCCATGTTTTCCAGCTCAATGTTATACTGCAGAAATAGCACAGAGCCTGATAGACTGGGGTTCAAATACTGTGCCCTCTAGATCTTGGGCCAGTTTCCTAACCATGTAGTGCTTACAGTCTGGTGTGAGAGGTAGGCAATCAATCATACAAATAAATGCATAAACAGAAACTGAGACTTGTGCTACTAAGAAGGAAAGCAGCGCACAATTCTGAGAGAGCAACATAACAAAGCAACCTGAGCTCCACTGCAGGGATGAGGGTGGGAGTGGGGGAGACTTCCCTGAAGAAGCTGAGATAAGTAGGAGTCATTACGGAAAGAGGGGACAGGGGTAGCATTTCCAGCGGAAGAATGGCATGTGCAAAGGCCCTGTGGTAGGAAGGAGGATGGTCTGATATGGCAGCCAGCAGAGTCTTCAGTAGAGAAATGGAGCTGACACTGAAGAAGCAAGTGGCAGGTGGATCGTGTCATCTTTAGGAATAAATGTATTACACGTCAGATGTCTTTCTCTGCTCTGCTCCTTGATGTATCACAGATGCTTAGTGCAATGCCAGGCACAAAGCTGGTACTCAAAAAAATATTCACTGAACTTACAAAACGTGCCTTCAGATAATTTATTAGTAAGTCAGTCACACAGGGGTGAGTGCACACTGCACTGAGCACTGTTCCACAGCAGGAAATGCCAGAGGGGGCAGGGGGTTCAGGGCCCTAGATTTTCAACAGCTACAAGAGGCTGCTGTCCTAGAGTACCTACTAGGTGCAAGTTCATAGGAGAGAGACACAGAAAACAGGGTGCTCCCGACAGTATCGCCTCATGAGGTAGTTTTCAGGGAAATGGGGTGCTTGACAGCCCATGCAGGAGAGGCGGCTACTTCCCAGCTGTCCATTCTATTTCAGTGAACAGCCAGCCCATTCCGCGGCATAACGTCCCAAACACACCGTATTCACGTTCTTCGCCTCTGGAATGCACTTGGTGCTTCCTTTCTCTCTTTGACTGAGGTGAGTCCAACGAATGGTCGGGAGCAGCAGGCTCTGACAAGCCCGGCAAAGGAGGAAACGTGGCGCTTGTGCTCAAAGAGACGGAGGGCTGCCCCCTCTGCAGCCTGAACACCCCACCTTAGGAACAGGGTGTCAAAGGGCACACCCCGCCCCTCATCCGCAAGCCGACTCCATCCACTCCCCATGGCCGCCACGTTGTCTCATCTGACTCCACCCTTCACTGGACAGGGACTGGGACCCGACCCAGACGGAGCCAGTCCATTGGCTGATCAGAAACCAATCAGGATCGCTCTGCACAGGGGCAGGAAAAGGCCATGCTCGGAGCAGTGGGCGCCCAAACTGAGAAGTCACACGGCAAGCAGGGGTGGCAGCCACCTTCAGCCATGAGCGCCCGTGCCATGCAAGCATGGCAGAGGCTGAGCAGCGAGTCAAGCCAGTTCACTGCCGGCTGCAGGGAAAAGTGGGAGGATAACACCATGTTCCGAGAGAAGCAGATGAGAGACCATGCAACCGGAGAGACAGAGCAGCACAGACGAGGTAAGTAACAGGCTTAAGGTCACACAGCTTATATAAGTGGCAGAGCCAGGACTTGAACCCAAGCCTAACTCTAGGCTCAGAGTTCTCACAACCACACACACTGCTCCGGCCAGAGGGTGGCAGGACAAAACTGCTTTGGAGGAACATTACTGCAGGTGGGGAGGGGTGGCGGCAGAGAGAAAGCCAAGACCAGCCAAGAAGCTCAAGCCGCAGTCACGGCAGTATCTTCTTTGCTAATCGAGACGGTTTGTTTTGCTTTTATCGTTCACCGGGTACTTGTGTGTACCAGGAAAAGTGCTAAAGGCTTCACATCACTTATCCCCTGACTCCCCACAAGAGGTCTGCATGGGAGTTATTATGAATCCTTGTTACAGACGAGGAAGCGGAGCCTCAGAAAGAGAAGGCCGCTTCCGTGTGGAGCTGGCCCATGAGCCAGGGTCCGTGTGACACCCAAGACCACATGCCCTGACGCAGGGCGCCCTCCACCACGCCGAGTCCGGCCGCGGGGGCCACACTGGCCTCTGGCTGTGGGGACGAGGAGGAGGAGGCCAGAAGGACATGTCAAGGGCGAAACACCAGCACTCCCAGAGGCCCATCTGGGGAGGCAGCGAGGGCCGCCCTGCAGGCTAAGGAGGCACGACCTTCCGCAAGTCCTAGAGATAAATGAGGAACAGAAACAGGAAAGAATTATCGCCAGAGAGCACTTCTGGAGAGTCTCTTAGATTTTTCCATAACATCTCTAACTTTCCAAAGGGAGCGTACAGCCAGTTTTCGGGTTTTCCGAGTGTTCTGAGACCGCTGCACCTTTCCCGGTGCTTTGCCAACAGAAGCCAGCAATCCGATCACTGCCCCCTGCGCCTGATAAATGTCTCCTCTCGGGGGCCGGTTACCCGACTTCTATTGTCCCTCTGATGCAATTCATCAGCCGGAATAGTTACTTGCATGGCAAAGTCTGTCTTCTTTCGTTCCCCATTAATGTATAAGGGCACAACACAACCCTGGCATCTCCAAGCAGGTCTCCCCGGGGTAAGAATTTACTTTCAAAACCATTTACATCCATCAACAAAAATCAATGTGATTGTTAAAGGGTCTTTTACCTGTTAGGACAATAAAGATTCTTCAATAAACTGGATGTTCTTTTTACTCCTCACATCCCCCCTAAAAGCATACCCAGGGAGCCAAAGAAACAGAACGAGAACTAATCCTGAGAAAAGATATTTTAGTTTGCGGATGACAGAACTTCCCTTGCTTAAAAGCTATTTAGCATATAGTACTGGTCAGCGTGTTCCTTTTTAAATCATCCAGAAAAATTTAGCAGCAGTGGTCCAAAGTAGCTCTGAGTTACACGGGTAAAGACACGCCACCCTCAAAATGTGAGCCCCGAGTAACGGGCTGCTACGTCTCAAGCGGCCCACCGAGGGGGCTGAGGAACACGCTGCGGGAACGAGAGGTGCGCACGGGGAAGACCACGGGGACTGTGCCTCACCTCTGACCACCTTCGTGTAGGAAGCTCAGGGTTCAAGGAAATGGGCATCTGATGCTACAGGTAGGACTGGAGTCCGTTATAACTGAGTGCTTGTTTTGAACTCTTTCATTTGCCCAACAAATGTTAGTTGCCTACTCTGTACTGGACACTACAATGGCCCTAAGGAGAGCCATGATCGCTAACAGGCAAATACAGATGCACATGGCCAAGGCCAAGCTCGGAGCGTGACGAGTCTGTCACACACGGGGACATTCCAGCCAGGATGTGAGGTGCGAGGAGGAGAAGCCAAGAGGATAGGGCGCTTCCATCACACACCCCATCCTGGTGGGTCTCAAGTCTAGACAGTCCTCAAATGGGTCCCCTCGTCCCTCCTCCCCGGAAACATCACTCTGGTCTAAGTCGCCCCAATTGGACTATCGAGACGGCTCCTGGAATCCACCCTGGTCCCCTCCCACACCTCCACCCAGCTGCCGGAATAACACAAAAGGGTGTTCCAAGTATGAATCTGATCATGCGCCCCCTGCTCAAGCCCACCAGGAGAGACAGAGGAGGAGGACGAGGATGGGGCCCTGACTTCCCGGAGCGAGCCCTGCCTCACCGCTGCCTTCCTGGCACGTGATCCTGGGAGAGCATCTTAAACTTCACTTTCCTCAGCTGCAAAACTGGGCCAGGAACAGCATAGGGCAGACTTAATGAAATTACCAACATTCCACTACCTTGGACCTACAAGAACAGCAATTTCATACTGTCCAACCTGATACCTCCACCACGGGGCCATCATGAGAGGAAGTGAAGTCAGCACAGAGCCTGGCACACGGCAAAGCTCTGCACAGGGCGGCTGTCGCTCGCCTCCTCATTCCTCCCTCTGCTCGGCCCTCCCCGCTTCCTGCTTTGCAAAAATTCCCTCTGGCCGTCCTGGGCAGCCAAGCTGCTGGCTCCACGGGCCTTTGGCCCTGAGACCCTGAAACTTCTGGGGCTGGGGGCGGGAGGAGGCACCATCCTTCTCCCCCGTGTCACGGCCCACCGGTGGGGCCGTCTTTATTTCCGGCCAGTTCCGCAGAGTTGACGTCTACTTAGCACAGAGGAAAATTGCTTCTGCCACATCCTCCAGTAAGAATGATTTTCTTCATGCTCCGTTTGTCTACAACTGTCTTTCCGATCATCCTCGCTGTTAGCACATGGTCTACACACTTGAAATTCAGCCAGAGGAACTGGGCGAAATTTATGATCCGCTGACGACTGAAGCCCCGAGCAATCCGATTTGAATATCAATGTTGGGATGAGGTCATCAAAAGCAACAGGTGGGGAGACAGCCCATCTGCAGTCCTGCCACACCCGAGGCCCACACTGTGATCTGCTGCTGACTGAAAGCATCGATCGCACACCCGATGTTAACGCACAGAACACACACACACACACACACGAGTCCCAGCCCTTTATTTTGAGATTATAATTTTTGATGGAGTTCCAAATGCCTCGGTGTCACTATTAACGTCAGCATTTTTTCCCAATAATGCTGTGCTCAAACAGAACAATTCATTAGTGCTAAAACCAATTTACTGGAATGGGCTGAAAACCTCCTCGGTTTTCTCTATTAATGTATTACAAGATGAAATATTTCATGAGCCGCTGGTTGACATGCCTGACACTTCCTCTCATGCTGCTTAGCTCCTCAAGGTGGAAAATCTCCCTTCGGCAGATGAGATGCCAGGGACGAGCTAAGCAGAGAGAGAGGAAAAAAAAAAGCCCAGCTCTCAAAATAGTTTACTGTCCTTCCAAATAGAGATAGTCCCCTTCTGTATTTTCTAATACCTTGCAAGATAATCCTCAAAATAATTGAAATAATCAAAGCAAAGTGCTTAATATGGTGTCTGACCCAGAGTAAAAGCCCAGGAAATATTAGCTATTACTTGGGGAGGGCATAAAAGCTGGAGTAGTTAAGGACACAGGTGGCAAGTCACATGGTGAGTTCAAATCCCAGCCTGACCATTTCCTAGTCAGGTGACCTGGAGCTCCACACAAACCTCTCCAGGCATTAGTTTGTTTTTTGTCATCATTAAAATAGGCATATGTTGATATGCCTGGGGCTGCTGTACCAAGTCACCACAGATCTGGTGGCTTGGAACAACAGAAATCTACTCTCTCACAGCTCTGGGAGCCAGAGCTCCAGAATTCCCATGTCAGCAGCCACGGTCCCTCCAAAGGCTGCAGGAAGAGGATCCTTCCTGCCTCTTCCAGTTTCTAGGGGTTCCTGGCATTTCTTGGCTTGTGGCAGCATCACTCCATCTCTGCCTCCGTCTTCCTGTGGTTATCTTCCCTATGTGTGCGCACATGCGTGTGTGTGGGGGAGGGGGGTCTACTTCTTATAGCGACACTGGTCATTGCATTTAGGGCCCATCCTAAATCCAGGATGATTTCATCAGAAAGTCCTTAACCCATCTAATTATGTCTGCAAAGACCCTATTCTGAGGTTGCATGGGACAAGAATGTGGCAGGAAGGAGACAGCTCTCAACCCACTACAGGGGAGAAGGACAGCGCCTGCCCTGCAGGACAGCCGGGGGATTCGATGGCGAACACTCAGGTGAGGTGCACGGCCAGGAGCCGTGCACAGCAGTGCTCAGAGGTAGGAGCTGGAAATAGACAGCACCACTCCCATCTACCCTTCCCAGGGCCCCATGGTTTGGGAGGTCTGCACCCCTGGAGGCGCAGGGGTCCTTCCTTCCCTGGACGACTTGGTGCTTCTCTCCCCACTGCCAAGCCCAGCTAAGGTCACTGTCACCCTCCCAAGGCTCATGGCAACAGCTTGCCCAGTCAGGTTCCGGACCCCCCTCTGCGTGCCCTGAAGTTCTCCCCACAGCAAGCACGGTGGGCTTTCCTACATGCAGACAGACGCACGAGCCCATCCCCACGGAGCTCCCACCCCTTCAGGTTTCCCGGAGAGCTCTGAACAGATACCAGGCTCCCTCTGCCCTGTGCTCAGGCCCTGCCTCCCTCTCCAGCTCCGCCCAGATGGGCTGCAGATCCCTTAGCATGCAATGTTAGTTCACTGCACGGAATGCACTTGCTCACCCTCTCCTTGAATGTGTCCCCTTCAGTCATGCCCTACTTTCCAGTCTTGGAGAAGGCATTGCTTCCTGCAGGAAGCCTTCCCAGTCTGGGCCTCCAAGTCTGAATTAAGTGCCTTGTATATCCCCTGTCTACCTCCATCAAAGCCCCATGCCTGCTCCCATATAGTAACTGCCTAATGACACATCTAACTCCCCAGCCCTTGGCAGAGTGTCTTAGGGTCAGGGATGGCGCCTGACTCATCACTGCATCTCCAACGCCAAACCCAGAGACAGAATTACCACAGAAAATCCAGTGAACAAAGCAGTTAATGATGAATCCTCACAGCTCTGCCTACGATAAGCTGAAAAACATCAAATTGAAATCACACACGTCATTTAACGAGGGACACAATACACATTTTTCTTGTGGCTTTGAGCACAGCAGGAAGAGCCCAAACTGCATTATTCTAGGCTAGAACTTTAGCCCAAGTCAAGGCACTGACATCCCAGAGATAGACCTTCAGGTTCACATTCAATTTGATCTTGAAAAGCTAAATCCATTGAAACATATATGTAAGGAACATACAGGAACTTGATGCTTGGAAGAAGAGTGGCAAAGCGAGTTAGGAAAAGGTAATTCTAACCAGCCAAGTGACCTTGGAGAAATCACTTAACGTCTTTGGGCCTCAAAAGCCTCCAACACTAAACAAGTGAGTCGGGCTAGAAGAACGACTCACGAGAATCTCATTTTCTTCGAAATTCAAATACTGCCCTTGAATTCCTCCCCACCACCACCACCTGGCCCTAGTAAATCTTATAAAACATATATTCAGCTTCCTTGAAAGGAGATCCATTTGTCATGCAGTTCCTGGCCGGGTGGATCACAGCTTCCAGCCAGTCTCCATTCTAAATCATCAACTCCAGAACTTCCCAGGGATAAAATATTGACTGTTTACCCAGAGCCGTGGGGCGTTCCAATCTGGCCTTAGCTGAAACGCTCTTGGAAGAGCTGAACGTTGTTGAACATCTTCCAAACACCCATGTAAGCCAGAGAAGTGCTACAGACCCTAGTCCTTTTAGGTCGAGGCTAAAAGAATTCAGTGGAAAAATTATTCAGTGAAACAGAAGATAATCCACGTAGCTTTATCTCTGTTCTCGAAACTTCCGATATTTGGTAAAAAAAAAAAAAAAAAAAAAAAAAAAAAAAAACCACATCATTCTGAAGCACTCGTCTAGGGTGAAGGGAAAATATGCTCTAAGAAACTCGGAATACATGATGAGGAGGGCATTTTGTGCCTGGAACAGTAAACTGCAGAAGCCAAGATCCCAGAATGATGAGGGTTGGGGGAGGGCCGAACGTGGCAGTGGTGCGAATACAAACTGCGTTTGCACCGTGCTTCACAGCTTTCAAAGTGGTCCTATTACATAGGATTCTGTTGACACGGTCAAACATACATCTAACATGACATTCATTTTAGGAGGATAAATCATTGTGAATATTCTACCATCTCACCATATTATTCAACCAATTTAAATACTATCAAATGATGTTAATGGCCAAACTGATCTCTTCTGCTCTGGCATTTATCCTGAGCGACATGATAGCACTTCCAAGCTACCAGCTTGACATCCCACCTGGATACTTAGGCGGGACAAAATCCAAACCACTCAATCTCACTCTCACACCCCACCCCCGACTCATCACCATCCCATCTTTCTCATCTCATTAAATGACACCGCCGTCCACTCAGTCACTCAAGCCAAGAGCCTCAGAGACGTCCTTCTCTCTGTTTTCCCCATTCCTCGTGTCTAATTTGTTAGCAAGACTCCTGGTTCTACCTCCCAGATACCTGTCTTGGATTTCTCCATGGTCTCCATTCCCAGCCAGCCCAAACCACTCTCATCTCCCACCACAAGTCCTCACTCAGCCATTTCCACTTCTGCCCCCTCATAATCCACTTTCTACCCAGGGCCCCAAATAATATTTTAAAAATATAAACTGCATCACATTATATCCCTGCTTAAAACCCTTTAGTGGTTCCCAATTACATGTAAAATAAAGTCCAACCTTTTTGCTGTAGCTTCTGACGCCAGCAAATCTGGTCCCCGCCAACTTCCCAAGGTCTTATCCCATCACCCTCTTCCTGGCACGCCAGGGCCCGGCCACGCTGGCCAAGCCTATCCCACCCTGCTTGTAGCCCCCCTCTCGCTCCAAGGCCGGCTCCTTCACAACCCCAAGTCCCTGCTCAAACGATGCCTCCCCAGAGAGTCCTCCCCCGTCACCTGCCCAAAGCAAAACCGCCGTGTGCCCCACACTCTCGACCATGCCATTCTGTTTCTGCCACCGGATTTCGGATAACTAGTCAACATGTTTATGCACTTACCACTCCCTCATCCTCTCCCCATGCACGCCACTGCAGAAGCCTAGCTGGAAGAAAAGAGTGAGCTGCTCTGCCTCCCTTGTTATGCTGATCACCTCTTGCTCACCCCATCGGTGAAGGAGGGAATCCTGACCCTAAATGGTACAAGGCAGCCGGCCGCATGACCCCCAACACCAGACAGATGAGATGGACAGCAGCTTATATACGAGTCACATATAGTCACAGCCCCAGAGGAGGGTGCCACATGCCACATAGGGCCACCTTGGGGTGGTGGTGGGGCATTCAGGGGCAAAGTAAGCCAGCAGGGCCATGGGACATGAGCATTGTAGTAACAAGAGGCTGAGACGGCCCTTGGTTCCCATAGGCGGATACGATTGGCTTATTTGTTATTTCTATGGGCCAGCAGGGAGGTGAGACCTATTTCGTTGAGGACCAGGTAGGGTGGGACTGGGCCAGCTGATGTGGAAACTAGCTGGGTGGGGAGCCTTTCCTACAGGGTGAGGGGCGTATCTGGTGAGATCAGGGTAGCTCACAGACTGCTGGGGCTCTGTGAGGCTCCAAGATGCCAAGGCAGCACCTGAAATTTCAGGCCTTATGATGCACTTGTCCACTGGTTTGTGTCCAATGCCTCTCAATGTGCCTGGCACATAGCAGATGCTCAGGAAATACTTGAATAACTTAACAAATGAATCTGAGAAATAGATCCTGCCTCTTTCCTGCCTTTGACTTGACTGTCTAGACACCTGTGCAACCCTGGAGGTAACTCAGACGACTGCATGAGAGTGAGTGTGACTCGACTTCCCCAAGTTCTACAGGTTAGTTCTCCTCCAGTTTCATCACCTAACCAGCCTGTGCCATTAGTATCCCCTATGGACTGGATGTGTAATACCCACAAAGATCAATGCAATGTTTTATTTAAACTACAAATGGACCAGTATTCGAAATGAATAAGAGGTCTTCTACCCAGGCACCTGTTCAGCTTTTTCATTTATTTTTCATCTGAGCTGCTTCACTCAAAGGCATCCCTGCACCTCTACAACACCGAGACATGGCCAGGCCCTTCCTTTGTGAATATTCACCCATTTGCACTGGAAGGAAAAATGTACACTCAAACGCAATTTTCAACAGCCAATGAACAATGATATGTCTTCATTAGAGCTTCTAATGTATATTTCAATGGTTCTTTTAATATTTATTTTTAATATGAAAGAGGGCCATGCTCATTAGAGAAGATTTGAAAAATACAGAGCATAAGAAAGAAGAGAGTCATTGCTCATAGCCTCATCATCCAGATACAGCCATTGGGGGATAATTTCTTCTGATATCTTTTCTAGGCATAATTATTTTTAACATAGATTTATACTACATATACAATACTGTGTCTTATTTTCAGTTCACAGCGTAGTGCTGTTCTTTTGGTTTTATATCATACTCTGTGAAAATAGAATTTTTTAATGCAATTTTTAAATTTGCATCAATTGGATATAAATTAAGTTTCTTAGCTATTGACCTGTAGTTGGCTATTTAGGTTGCTTGCAATTTAGGTAGTTTGCAATATCATATCAGCACTCAGCACACTTTTGTACTTAAAAGCTTTTACAATATTTAGGATGATTCCCTAGCAAGAATTTTTCAGAATCTATGGATGTAAAGATATCTTTAAGATTTGGGGTCTATATTATTAAGCTATCTTCCAAAAAAGGCATATCAAATTACCTTCACAAACAAAACAAAACAAAACAAAACAAAAACAACAAAAAACGGTTTGCTTTTAAATAGAGTGACAATGACTTTGGTCTTACTTATCCCGTTCCCAAATATTTCCTGGCATAATTCAAGAGGGTCTTTTGGTGCCTCACCTTTTATTTCTTTCCTATGATATTCCCACCCCTAAATTTCCATATGTCACCACTGAATTCCAAGTCAATGCATCTTCCCACTAGGATTTGTAATAGTCCACAACCTGACCATGCGACATAGTCGGTAATCAGCCTACACCCTGGATATGAGGACCAGCCCGTCAGAAAGCCTTTCCCTTGCAGCCCTGAGACAGGTCCCAGTAAGTGGCGGCCGTCCCTGCCAGTCTCGGGGACAGGTACTAATCAAAGGCAGCAAACCCTCAGCATGGGAGAAAAGACTCTTGAGATTGACACGACCCGGGATGAAATTAAAAATTCAAGCCCAAGAGCTTAAGTGATCCGAAAGAACTATTTTCTTCTTCTATTTCAAACACAGCCTCATCCTGGATGCAAAAAAGATGAGTTCTGAGGATTCCTTTATCTCTTCAAAAGAAGTACTTCTTAGTAACGTGGCCCAAAATGAAAGCGCTTAGAGGACAGAAGCCCAGGCTCTTTGTAAGTCACTCAGCTGTGCAAATGATGCAGATTTCTGGCCCTGGGTCTCTTGTAATTCCTGATCTAATCCACCAACACCAGTGCTACTCCTGGAAACCAAGGGCCCCAAATGGCTCGTTTGTCCTTATCGTTGGTGAAGAAAGCAACGTAGGTAAGCCTAAGTCACAAGCCACTGTTTGAGCCCCCGGAGGCAGGGATCAGAGCACTGAGCGGCCTCTCCCCAGAGAGCAGGGAGGCAGTGGGGGTCTTCTCATGCCACCCTCCCTCTGGCATTGCCCCCTCCTGTCCAGGATTGCCTCCCCTCTAGACAAGCATTTTTAGTTTGTTTCTCTCCTAAGACTTGAGCCTTTAAAATGCTTCCTTATGAGGGGCCATCTAGAGCTCTGTGCCAAAAGTCTTCAAAGAGTTCAAATTCCTAAAGGAATAATCTCAGGTATGTACCCAGACTGCAGCACCAGGGCTGTTCACTGCAGTTCTGTTTATGGCTCAAAACAACAGAAACCACCAGAAATGAAAGACTTACCGAATAAATCATATACATCTATCCATGCAATGGAATGGCACATGATCTCCAAAAATTAAGTGACAGAAGACACTTAGTGACATAGAATAAGCAGGTAGCAAAGCAATGGTGCAATTGCTTTGGCCATAGAAAAAGACTAGAGACTTCAACATGGCAGCTTGAGGACACATGTTTACCCTTCCCTGGCTTCCCAAATCCCAGCGGAACAATAAGCTAGGAGCCTAGTATGATAGTAAGACCTGGAGAGCATAAAATGGGCTTCCTAGATCCCAACAGGTAGTGCTGAAGCCCACCCCAACGCTGGAACTGGAAGCTGTTTAGTTAAGAAGTGGATTCATTGTCCTAAAGGAGACCAGCACTTCTAGACTGGTGTTCTTGTCCTTTCGGGTGGCCCTGCTCACGTTGGCATTGGGGGAGGGCCAACCCGTCTGCCTCTCAGCTCCACCCCTGCAAATCCTGAAGCAAAGCCTAACACAGGGCACCCCCAACACTCGCTCACAGCCCCCCAAAGCATCCTTCCAATTTGGAGGTGAGGTCTGATGAGGAAACGCACGCCAGCCGTCTGTACTTATCAACCCAATCTTCTCTTCACAGACATGTAGGAGAAGCAGGAGTCACCAGATGTTTGAACGACGTCAAGAGCACAGAGAAGAAAAGCCGAGATGGAAGGAGGTGGAAGAAGAGGACGCGTTACCATAGGGGAAATAGGTAATGCAGGGGCATTTCCTTCTCTTGGGACCGACTGCATTATGTGTTCTGCAACAAGTATCATTTACTGCTCTTTCAATTTTTTTTAAATCAATCTATAAACAAAACTTGGATGACAAGGACGGTTACAGGAGAGAACAGAAATGTTATAAACCCTGACAGTGTGAAATTCATGGCAGGGGGAGAGACAGAGGGAAGTGCTAGGGCCCTCATTTGCTTTTTCCATCTTACCCAGTGAGGATTCAAGACATGCTATGCAAAGTTAATGAAAAACAGAAGCTCAAAGATCATTCTTCAAAGTTATGAAGATAGCCAACAGAATTAACTGATATTGGTTATATTCATATGACCAGCCAACATCAGGGTAAGCAAAAAAGCGAAAGCATAAGGTATTGCAAATGAGCTGAATTCCTTGTATGTCACAGCAGTGGAGAGATACGGGATTTAAAACTGATAGCCGGGAAATAAGGGTGTTAGAGAGGTGTGAAATAGGCCATCAGAAGAAATGGCTCCACATGGTTCCCCCTGGAGTGGGAGCCCAAGAATGGGGTTTCACATCCTTCCCCAATCCTTGACTCACACACCGAATGCATGTTTTTACTTTTACAATAGCACAGTTTTTAAACAGAACACAGCTATGACTAGCTGGCGGGGCATACATCAGTGGTCTCTGCCTGCCTGCAATTAGAGTCGGCTGGGAGTCATGCAAAGCTCTGATGCCAGAGCCTCCCCCCTCCCACCCCAGCTCAGAGTTCAGATCTGATTGGTCTGGGGCGAATCCTGGGCTGGGTAACAAGCTCCCGCAGGTGACCCTAACGTGCAGGCGGGCTGGGAACGGCTGCCTCCCTCTGCACATGCGGTAACATCTCCTTTCTAATGGCTCCCGTCTCCTCAGTTTTCCACCAGCTGTGTCTTACGCACCTACTGTGCTGGCTGAGCCCCACGCTGGCTGCTGCACAACAGGTGCTGAGCAAGATGGCCTCGCACCTTCCCCTGGGGGCTCACCGTGGAGAGGGGAGAGGTGGGAGGAAGCAGTTATTCCGCAAATGACTCATTCATTTATTCCTTATAATTGCAGCAAATGCCACACACAAAAAAGGGTGCAATAAATGCATGCATTACTTTCATAATTGAGAAGAAGTAGATGCTATTTTTAAACTCCACCCTATCTCTGTACCCCTCAATGACTCTGCCCCCACCCTCTGCCAGAGACTGCAGATCAACATTTCAGCCCTCCCCAAAGATGCCATCAGGAGGGATGATCCCATCTCCAGGTAAGGGTTGGAGTTCTGCCTCTCAAGCCATCGCGAACCACAACCATAAAATCTGTGTCCCGAGACCATGGCCAGAGCAACCGCATGCAGCTTGCATGTGGCTTAAAATTCTCACCCCCAGCGAGGAGTGGAAAGAGAGCAGAGACCACGAATGAGAAACCCCCCCAGACACGCCTGCCATCGAGTTCTGACATGACACAGGCCTGCAGTCAGGCTTTCTTTGCGAGATGTCCACAGACTCATAACCGTCCAAAATATGGACCTCGCTAATCTGTGGGTGTGACAAGAGAATTACCAGACAGCTGAGAGGGGGGCCTCCCCTAAACTTGGGGCCTGGGCACCCACAGTCATCACCTCATCACGGTTTGACCTGCCACATCTTCTCTGATACAGAGAAAAGCATAGTGATTTTTTTTCCCATTTATTTTTGCTAGAGGGCAAAAACCAAAAAAAATAATAATAAAAATAAAATCCCCCAGTTGTAAGCTAAGACTATAAATTGGGAAATTGTAGAAAATCAGAGCCCTTAACTTAATCCAACACCAATAAAGAGCAATAGACAAGGGATAATGACACACAATAAATACAGGTGCGTCTTACAGTTAAATTACAGGGGCCGGCAGGGGCGCGAGTGAAGCTCGAGCTTCACGCCAGGGCCATTACGGGGACTAATGTGGTTAGCGGCAAGGATGGGCTTCTCGTAGCGAGCGCCTGCCTTTTCCCATTTCATCTCATTTTTACTGTAACCATGTTTTTATTTTTATAGGACAAGTGGATTCTGACCCACACTTTCAGAACTGAGTTTTTTCAGATTTATGACACAAATGCTGCCTAATGATCATGACGGACATCCAGACCCCACTGTGCAAACCCTTACGACCTGTCCCTACACGGGGAGACTCCACGGCCCGAGAAGGGGCTCCCCTGGCCAGAACCCCAAAATCCCAGGGCGGGGAAGTATCCCAAAGGGGCATCTTCGTCACCTCCGAGAGAGAACCAGCTGTGGCCGCGCCTTGCCTCCCTCTCGACCCCTTAGGCCAACTGACTGGATCTGCAGACACTGGCCCCAAAGAGCCCCTTAACTGCCCCTCAAAGGGCTTTGGTCCCAATGGAACTGCTGTCCTCAGGGCAACGTGCTGCCCCCTAGAGGAAGCTCTGGAAATTCCTGGGGACAATTTTGGGTGTCACAGTGACTGGGGGACACAAATGGCATCCAGTGCCACGAGGGAGTCAGAGGCCAGGCACCCTGCAGCCTAAGGCACAGACCCACACAGAAAGGAAACTCCCCGTGTCCCGCAGGACTTGGGAGAGTCCCGCCAGGCACTCTAGGTGGCGAACAACAACGAATAAGCCTGTTTAGAGCCATCCTCACCTAGAACCTCACTCCGTTTTACAGGCAGATACGAAGCACGTTTGCACTGGTGAAATAAACTCCAGATTTTTCGGACGCGTAAATGGAAGACTGTTGGTTTGTGCCATTCGGAACTTTACCAAATGCTGCTCAGCGTTTTTGTAAAATCGGGTCGCCACCAATGATACAATCCAAGTCCCCAGCACACCACCACCTGGGTGCTGGTGACCATCGGGCTCGGATGGCCCTGGGGACTTAGCTTTCTCACGTGCTCGCAGCACTCTAACGTGGCTCTCGGCCCCAAACGCCACTCGATATAGAGAAAGAGTGTCGCTAACTCTCAGCTGGGTACTGTCTTCCTTCTCTTAAATCCCAGTATGCACTGGGAGGACACGGGACCAGTCACTGCTCCGCACACTCAGGCGTCACCGAGCAGGTGCCTGCTGCAGCACGCGGGACTCCATCACAACCACCCCAGTGTGCCTCCTTGCACCGGGGCAGGCGCTCATCTCTGCCGATGCTCTGTGCAAAGGGAGGCTGCATGATCTGTTTGTCAAGGCAGTAAAGGCTGCTGAAAAATATTTGTTATACAAGGGGGGTCTGAGAATGGTAGCCCTGTGAACGGTCTATGCAGAATGCTGCTTATGCATGAAAAACCATGGCCGGGCAAGGCTGGCCCTGAGCTCTAACTGCTGAGTGTCTGGATTTCACACCCTCTGCTGGGCTTGCCCTTCCAGCCCTGGACAGGATCTTGAAGGCCCACCTCCTGCCTCTACGCTCCCACTCCTGGACGTTCTGCCCACGCCCAGAGCCTCTGGGGCTCTGCCTCCCCCAGATGGCTCTCTGATCTCACCTGGCCCCCATGTCACACCCACCTCTCTTTCCCAGTGTTTCTCAAAATCCATGCCCCCTTCCTACCCAGGGCCTTTGCACATGCCATTTCCTCCTCCTGGGCTGTCCCTGGCTAACTCCCATTGATCCTCCAGTGTCACCTCCCCTGACTCCCAGGCCAGGTCCCACCACCTGCTGCCATGTCCTGCAGTGACCACAGTTGTAATTAGCTGAGTGACTACCTGCTTGCCATCTGCCTGCCCCCGTACACAATGAAAAGATGACTTCTTCCTGCTTCCTTCCTCACTGTACCCCCAACTAGACAGTGAGAAGAGTCTGTCATTGGTGCTCAGTAAACACTCATCGAAGATTGAGTGAAGGTACACATGGAGCCTCTGAACACAAACCCAAAACTCATTATTGCCAGGTTCTTATGATAGTATCAGCCTCCTCCCAGCCTCCCCAAATGATCAGCAGAATGGACAGTGGTACCAGAAGCCCTTAGAATGAAGGGTTTCTAGAAAAGTCTTCGGCGGGATGCCAGCTGCAGGAGTGCAGGGACGTGGGTCTGCTTCCCTCACTGCTGTGACCCCAGGCCCTGGCACAGGCGTGGGCCATGAGAGGAGCCCAGCGGATGCTTGTTGACTCGATCAATCAATCCCAGCATGCTGGATCTGCCACTGGCTTATTGATGACAGGAGAATTACAGTGCAGTGGCGCCTCTGACGTGGTTTTGGGGAGGGACGATGCCATCCACGGCAGAGGTGAAATACCCAGGCCTCTGTGCTGCCCACACCTTGCCTGGCGGGCTCAGAGCTGAACCACACGCCGCAAACACGATTACTTCCGCTGCACGCAGGCTCGGAAGGCCGGAGCTGCCCCCGCCAGATGTGGCATATCTGCCTCAGCTACACTTCGGGTGGCTCCCACAGGGCCCCAGCGGCTCGCCAGAATCCACCAGATGGATGAGACCGAGGAGCCTTGCCATTTTAGAGCCATCCCTTCGATAAATGTCAAGTCAATCAGAGACTCGCCCTCCACAAGTGCCACCCAAGGCCTGAGCCTCTGACAGCTGGGGGTGCAAGGGGCACCGTGAGCCCACCGAGGATGGGTTTCAGCAAACCCGAACCGCAGAGGCTGGACGCTCGGGAGCCGGGAACCGCAGGGCTGGAGAGCAGCCCCACCTGCCTCTGCTCCCAGGAGCCACCGGCGTAAGCGAAGAGATTACTGTGGGTAAATCTCATGCAAAGGCTCTTTCTGGAGAGGCATTAGCAGAGCAGAAAGAAAACCGCATGGCTGCGAGTCAGACCGAGGAGGACACAGACCAGCAGGGCAGGGCACGCTCTCCCAGCCCCCTTCTCCACCCGCAGCACCAGGAGAGCCCAGGGGCCTCATGGCTGGGTGATGCATCTAAAAGGCTAAGATCAGAGGGCAGGGCTGGAACAGAGAAAAACTCCTGCGCTGCTTACACTAAGACAAGGCGTAGAGACCACCCTGTCAAATGAATATGCAAACAAACAGTGACTGTCCCGGGAGGACAGGCTTCCATACCCCTCTGTCTGAGCACAGGGTTACCCCACACAGCTACGTTCCCTGAAGGATCAGATGTCATTACAAATTGTTACATATCAAATTATGTTCAATTTCTCCAACCCAGCAAGCTCTTGGCTTCCTCCCCACTGATGCCCCATCTGCCTAGAACACTTTTCCCCAGATGTTCACAGGCCAGCTCCTCCCCATCCTCCAGGTTTCAGCTTAAATGCCACTGCCTCCGAGAAGCCTTCCAGGACCTCCCTGGCTGAGGTCAGGCCCTCTCAGTCCCTGTTTCGACAGCGTATCTGTTTCCTCCCTGGTGCCCAGGATGATCTGAAAGTGTCTTACCTACTCGCTCGATGACTTGATTTTCTGCATTTCCTCTGCTAGAACTCAGCCAGCGTGAGTGCAGGAACCGTCTCTCTCGGCCCCTTTGGAGTCCCCCAGGGTGTTAGCCCAGCGTGGAGCCAGGCACTCAGTCGGTGCTCACTCAACCACGCTGATAAAGGGCTGGATCCCTGTCGGACACACCTGCTGCTTCAACAAATCACTCGTGTTCAACTCTGCGTGGGCAGCCACTGCGTGCCAGGGACCCTGCTGGGTGCTAGAGTCTCAGCACGAATCGCTCCATAGCGAGCGACGGTGGTCTGCATCTCTCTGCCTTCTCACAGTGAGCCTCGGTGCATTTCTGCCATGGGGAAGGTTCGGTAAAGCCTCCAACTGCACCTATCGTGTTCATGCACATGACGTAAATGCACACACACGTGCATGCACACACGCAAAGCCCGTTCCCACCCCTGGGGTGCCCTCTCCTCCCTCGGGAGACAGGGCCCACAGGGCAAGGCCACCCACACGGTGAACAGTGAAGACCGCAGCTGCAAACCCCACAGCATCAGCGTGGGTGGCAGCAGCTTCCGGGTCAAGGGGCTCCAATTTAGGCTGACTCAACATGTGATGATTAGTTTTATGTGTCAGCTTGGAGAGCCATGGTGCCCAGATACGTGGCCAGATATTACTCTGGATGTTTCTGTGACGGTGGTTTTGGATGAGATCAGCATATAAATAGGCAGATCCTGAGTCAAGTGGGCTGCCCTCCCCTGTGTGGGTGGGCCTCGTCTGATCAGGTGAAGGCCTGAGTAGAGCAGAGACTGACCTCCCGGGGGCAAGAGGGAATTCTCCCAGCAGACGGCCTTCGGACTTGAACCGTAACCCTGGCTGTCTCCTGAGTCTCTGGCCTGCTGAGACACCCTGCAGACTCTGGACCTGCCAGCCTTCACGACGACATGAGCCAATGCCTCAAAATAACTCTCTTTCTATACCTATGTACATATACCTTGCTGTTCCCGACTCTCTGCAGAACCCTAACGCACCCCTCAGGGGCTCTATCCTTGCTTCCAGGGCACAGCCAGCCCGGGGGACAACAGGAAGACAGGGCAGGGCAGAGGGCGGCGGGGCCCCAGGCCTGCTACACGACACGGTGAGGACAGCGCCAAGGAATCAGAGGGGCGCCCACGCACGGAGCCGGGTGCCCACACACAGAGCCGGGTGCCCACGTACAGAGCCGGGCACCCATGCACGGAGCCTGGCACCCCCGTATGGAGCCAGGCACCCCCATACAGAGCCGGTGCTGACGGGCCCTGGCTGACTTCCTCGGGCGTTGTCTCTCGCAAGTGACAGCATGGCTCCGAGCTCCGATCCCCATCTGTAGTGCAGGCACGGCTGCACCACCCGCGTCTCCGGCTTGCCTGTTACCCGCCTGGCCTGGTCCCCTGAAGTCGTTTTGACTGCTGCTGTATTTAATGGAGCCAGCTCTTGGCCAGAGAGTGGCCTCTCTGTCCCCGGGGGTCAATCAGGAGAAGTTTCGCTGCCTCCTCCCTGGAGCGAGAACAGAACAAAGCCACGAGCAGCAGCTCTCTGCTCTCCCGAGTCCATTTCGGCAGCAGCCAGGCTGGGAAAGGACGGAGCTGAGCAGGTAACAGCCAGGAATCCGATAACGGAGGGAGGGGACGTGTTTTTGCAGAGGCTGTGGCGTCCCCGGAGAGAGGCAGCAGCTCGGGCTGACCCGGGAGCACCTCGCACAGACCTTCCGTCATCGTCACCGACGGATGCCCTGACGGCGGGGCGGAGGCTGGGCACGATCTGAGTCCTCTAAGGTTCAGTGGAATTGGTGCTTTCATCTGATGGCTGTAAATTATTTATTGCTTTCCAAATATACATATGCACATGCATGCGCAGGTATAGCCAGTGCCTCCTGCTTACAGACATCTGACATCCGGTCGGCAATCTGTGGGTGCTGAGTACATCCCACAGGAGTGCGGGTCCCCAAAAGCGCCCCCACTCAGGTGGGACCCCAAGTCCAGACGTGCCCTGCAACCGCACTGGGCAGGTTCGGGGTCTTTATTTCCTCATCCATGAAGAACAGAGGCTGGCTTTAGGGAAAACCGGTTTCTGGATTTCACTTGAATGCTAAATCTGTTTTGAAGGAGCAAGGAGGCTCAAAGGATTTCACCGCGGAGGTCTGCTGTGTTTTCCTTTCCCTGCTTCCCCGCCAGCACTTCTGCTCCAGACCCCGTGTCCCGCACGCTCTCTCCTGCCTGGGGGAAGGAAGCGGGGCCCGTCTGTGTTAGCATCAGGGCCCGGGAGAGGCACACGCTGCTGAGCCTGAGCAGGGGCTGTGGGCGTGAGACCCGAGATTTGGGATTCCACCAGCAACAGGGTGCTCACCTCTAAGAGGCGGAGTGCGCTGACCGGGCTGCCGCCAAGCCCCTTTCAGGGACCCAGGGGGTCCCCAGGTGAGTGTGAGCCGGCGGGAACGTGCGTTTCGCCCCAAAGAAGCCTTCTTGCTGCTCCCCCAACTCCCTCACAGCCCCCCGTTGTCCACTGACCCTGCCCCGCTTAGCCAGAGCCACTTCCCATGCTCGAACAGGAAGGGGGCGCTCTTTCTCTCTTGGCTGCGGGGTCCACAAGGACAGAGGGTGCCCCGCGGCTGGCCCTGCACAGTGGCCCGACTTGGTGAGTGGCCACTGCATCTGCTCGTCCTGGGAGGTCATCTATATACTAAGAGGCCTGGGGGCTGCGACAGGGAAGGGACCCCCGTCCCCTAGCAGGTGGGGGAACCCAGCACAGAAAACCCGGGGATCACGGGGCTCTCCTCTCTCCTCCAGACGCAGGTGCCCACTCCAACACGGGAGGGGGAGGCGTTGCCCGCTGGGGCAAAGGGAAGGCGGTGACAGTCTTTGAGAGGATCAACTCTGCCCCCAGCAACGCTCCCCGTTGAAACTGCTCCATGTTAGGCGCAGAGGGAGAGAGCATCTTGCTCAAAATCACAAGAGGCAACTTTGCAAGGAAACGTGAAATCCAACCATAGCGTCTTTTCAAGGCTCCTGATGACCCTTTACTCATAAACAAGAATTCATCACACATGCACATTAAAGTCGGGTGCCCGCAGGAGAGAAACACTCAAGATAAGGAACTGATTTCCCTCAGACAGCTAAGAGATGTTTCATCTCTTTGTCCATTTGACCAAGATTTGTATCGTGCCCACGCTGGGCAAGACAACGCATGAGAAATCAGAACGGCGCTGATGTGGATCTTAATGAAAATGATGCTCCACTGCAGAAACAAGGCATGAGCGAATCGTTCCAAAATATCGCTCAGCAGAGGGTGAAGTCACCCAGAGAGAAGTGAAGGTGTTTCCTGCCATCATCTCCTGGGAGAAAAAGGCAAAACCAGAACTGAGGGAAGTCGATCAGAATCCTAAACCACGGTGCAAACACCAACAAACCAAGTGTCATTCTGCACCTCCGTGAAATGGGACTTTGCACAGTCTATATTTTTAGAACTTTCTCATTCTTTTTTGCAGCCCTGATTTGACACGGGGTGTCCACCTCTTACTGTCCAGATTAAAGACACGGAATCGTCAGAGCTCCAAATACGTGGCAGAAGCCCCACACAGGAGGGTCGGAGACCACAGTGACTGCGTGTGACCCTGTGCCTCGAAGGCAGAAGGGACACGGCCAGGGCAGGGGACGGCGATGCGGGCACGTCCACGCCCACCACAGCCCAAAGAGCCGACGGGTGGTCCCTGGCACCTGTCTGGGATGTGGCTGGTCCTTCACAGGTCAAGGCTGTCCCTGGACAAAGGCACATTTTCACCTCGGGTCACTTCCTGAGGACTTTTTCCCGTATTTTTTTCAGTTCTGCTCCTGGGGCGCTGGCATTACCGGGGGAGTCGCCACCAAATTACAGACGTGGGACATGTCCTATGAGGCAGGCAGCAGGGCTAGGTGGCTGGAGAACAGACTCTGGCATAAGACTGCGTGAGTCCAAACCCCAGCTCTGCCACTTAGCAGCTGTGGATGTAGAGCAAGCTGCTTAACCTTTCTGTGCCTATGTCCGCCCATCCGTAAAATGGGGATACTAATAATAGAACCCGACCCACAGAACTGCCAAAAATAAAAAGTAGAGCATTGAAATTAGCATCTGGCCATGCTAAGAGCTCTACATAAATGTTGGCTGTTATTACCGACCAGAGAGATTAAGCTGCTGGCGGAGATCATGTAACACGTCAGGGGCAGGCTTATTAGAAAATAATCCAAGTTGCAAATCTTCCAATTCGCTGGGCTTCTGACAATCCTGCTGCTTCCCCCTGGGCCTCTTTTAAAGGAATGTGGTGGACTCAACTTCCATGCAGGGGATTAGAGCAGGATCAGCCACACATGCATGACATAAACCCCAGTGGCCATAGTCATTTGGTCACCTGACCCACGCCAAGCCAGTAAGATTCCTGCCCCAGGAATTTGGAATTGAAACGAGAGTCCGGTCTTTCTGACTGTTCTCTCAAACCGAGGCCCCCGAGAACTCGAGAGCTGTCCCATAGACAGGGAAGTAAAGGCGGCCCGTCTTCCGAGAGAGAGGGGAGAGTGTGCACAGTGTGCAGACAGGGGCAGAGGTGCGGGGCGGAGGGAGAGAGGAGCTGCCCAGTCGCTACACACCCCTCGCTGGTACCCAAGGCCCAGCTGGCTTACTGCCCTCGGGTCGCCTGAGAGGCCCTCTGCACAGTCACAATAAATTCTGTTCTTTTTTTTCTAGGCTACCACAATCTGGTTTCCATAACTGCAGCCAAAGAGCTCTAAGGCACACAAGAAGAGGTTGAATTGCCCCTGTGTGCGCACGACTCAGGCGTCACAAGCATCCAGAAACCAGGGTTTGGGCACCATCTCTGGACATTCATCTCTTGTTTCCCTCCTTGTGGCTTCATTAGATATAAACCCTGAAAATTCTAGAAGGAATATTAATGTGCTGAAAGAACATGAAAATAAAAGTCTGGGAGGCCCCAAGGAGGCAGTATAACCTAGTAGAAAGGACATGAGCACTGGAATAAAAATTACCTGGCTGTGTGACCTTGGAAAAGTTACTTAACCTCTCTGGGCTTCAGTTTTCCTATTGCTAAATGAAGATAAGGTATTTAAGTTATTTATGAAGGTTGAGTGAGTTAAGGTATATAAGTGACCTGGCATATATTAGGCATGTATTTAACAGTAACTATTATTATTCAAGACTAATTATTTATTATCTTAATACATTATAAACAAAATTGGTTCCTCTAAATGTTATTATATATGAACACAGCAATACATTATAAATCATTACTCTTAATGTGGCAGGGAACACCAAGTAGCACTCTAGAGGAACAAAAGCATTGCTCAAAGGCTATTTTAACTGAGTCGAGGAAAAACCAACTAGCAGGACATTGACAGCCTCAGCAGATGCCACGTGCTGCTCAGTCCCCTTGAATAACGTTCAGAGACTCCTGAATTCTTGGACAGAGAGGAGGGGAGGGGATTAAAAGTTAGGAAGCAGATACTTTCCTCCACCAGCAGCTTTCTCTAGGGCTGGTTCACGGTTCCTAAAACTGTGGTGTCAGAAGCAGCCCATACCCAGGATAGCAGACCTACCACTCCTCCTGAGCCCTGGGCCTTGGCAGACATTACTAATCAATCATGATGCTTTTTTTCCTGATAAACCTAGATAGTGCCACAGAATCTTGCATGTAGTAATTCAGGCAATTACAAAGAATTAGCCAGAGCTGTCCTGTTCTATAGAACCCATCTGCTCTCCTTTCCCTAAGGAGTAGAGAACCACCCTGAAGGCTGGATGCCTTCGTGTGCCAAGACATCAGGGAAGAGCATGGAGGGGCTATTTTTCTGTATCCCTGAACAGATTTCCTAGGTCTGACTTTGACTCAGATTGGCCCAAGCTAGATAAAAGAGTACGAACTCCTGCTTACATGGATAATTCTAAGACACAGCGGAATTCTGTTTCCAATGTCTTCTGAAGGTCACTCTGGAAGCAGATGCAATGTTAGTTCTGCCTAAAGACAAGGGAAAATGTACAGAATGGTCTCCAGAGGCCCTCATCAGGCCAGACGGAAAGGGTTCCAATTACCTAGTAATGTGGTCCGCTGTGATTATAGGATCAGATAGGTCAGAAGGAATGCTTCATAATCAAAACCTAGACATATTCATGTCTAGCACTCGTTTATAGGTTTGTCCTCACTAAAAAAAAAAAACAAAAAAATAAAAACACAAAGCTTAAGAAGCAACTTACAAAAAGCCTTACCGAAAACTAGACATGCAGCTCTTCCCCATCTCCCACTGCAAGCTCACCCTTCACCAGAGATGCCTCGGAGAACAGGTGACTGGCCTGAGAGTGTCTGGTGGTGCTGTGAGGCACCATCCCGATTCCCTTTCGGTTATGAATCTCTTATGCTCCGGCCGCGGGGAGCACTGCCAGCAGGACTCCCCAGCCGTCAGTCCCCATCAGCAGTTGCCTCCACTGAAGAGTCCAGCCCTGCCCAAGGTCAGGCCAGCCCACAGGCAGTGACGGAGGTCAGGGGCGTGTGCGAGCCAGGCTCCTGCCCCGGTGACAGACAACTCTCAAGTTCCAAACCCAGCTTCGAGCACTCCAGGAGGCCTGGTGGAGGCTGCATTCAGCTCGATGTCAACCTCCAACCACCCCTGCCCACCCCTCCTCCTCCTCCTCCACCTCCTCCTCCTTCCCCTTCCACTGATGCTATCCGCAGGACCGCTAACCTGCCTCTCCACGTGGGCTTCTCGGGCAACCCCACCTGCAACAGAGTGAACGGCGGGAAGGCAAAGGAGTAAAGCACCAAGTGATCGGCCAACTCCTGCTTCAGCGCGGGGCAGCAGGCTCACCTTTTCCCATCACTCCTCATGACGTCAGCACGGCCACCCACCAGGTGGGCTCACAAAGATTAGTAACTTGCCCATGGTGAGAGAGTAGCCCAGCGCCGTCCTAAGAGGCCACACTGGTCAACTGCACAGCCCCTCATCCCGCTGAACCAGTGGCACCTGTATAGACACATGGTGACAGGCACTGCCGTGACCAGACGCAAGTGATGCTACCTTTCAGCGCAGTGCAGGAGATGCTCACCAAGCCCGTACCCTGAACAGCGCGTTCAGAAATTCAACAAATGAGAGAGAGAGAGAGAGAGAGAGAGAGAGAGAACACTCCCCAGTTCTTTAGTTTATCTCATAGTTTATTAGGGATTATTGATTGAATAGCTGCTAAGCAAGAGGCACACAGTGGGGACAAGAAAAAATATAAGTCTGAAGGTGGCCAGGGGACCAGTCCCAAACAAGAAGGACAAACACCCCCAGGACAGTGAGGCTTGGTTGATTTCTCGTAAAGCCCTGAGGTTTGGGTAATACTACCCAGGAAATGTCTCATGGTTGCCAGAAGAATGCACTTTATTTCTAAACTACGCTGGGATGCTTGAACAAAAGGTAGCACCCGGCGTGAGTGAGCCAGGCCATCGTAGCTCCACGGTCGACGAGAGCCCTTCCTGCGAGAATCAGGCCGACACAGCAGGCGGCAGGCGAGGCCACCTGTGAAGAGAACAGGTTTCACAGGACGACTGCATGAGATGCTCAAAGGCACTGTCCCCAAGGGAAGGGGACAGAGCAGACGGCAAAACACACCTGTAAACTCGGAGACTGCATCAACGCAAGGCGGCAGCAAAAGCCACACGGACATGCACAGGAGGGACACGGAGCACCGGCCACGGGGGCCTGGCGTGTGCGGCACCCTCCCTACGGCGGGGGTGGCTCAAAGCAGTCCCTTTCCGATCTCAGGGGCTTCGGTAGAGGGTTATCAGGTGGTC
This sequence comes from Mirza zaza, assembly GCA_008750895.1. NCBI lineage: Eukaryota > Metazoa > Chordata > Mammalia > Primates > Cheirogaleidae > Mirza > Mirza zaza. The sequence continues at coordinate 58,011 of VSMD01088446.1, read as the reverse complement.
ATTATTTTGTGGTGATGGAACAGTTCTGAATCCTGACCGTGATGACTTGTACACAAAACTCTACGTGGGAGAAAACGGCATAGAACCACACATACACACACACACACTCGCACGCATGCACGTAGAAACCAGTGACAACTGAACAGAGTCTGCAGTTTAGCCAAAGCTTGGGCCGACGTCAGTTTCCTGATCGCATGCGACATTGTCCCACATCTACACGAGATGCGGCATGGCGAGAAGGGGTCACAGGGTTCTGTTTACTATTGCCGCAACTTTCCATGAGTCTGTAATTGTTTCCCAATAAGAAATTTTTTAAAAAGATGCTTCTCATCTTTCCTCCACCTCTTCCTCCTCTTCCCTCCCTGCCCCCACTTCCATCCTCTGCAAATAATGCTGCATTAAACATCATCTGACGTATATCCTTGGTCACCGGTGCTTTTATTTCCATGGGCCAGATTTCTGGGAGATGGCTCAGTCAACAGGCTTGTGCATTTAGTTTTAATTAATGCCTACCATCGATTGCTTTTCTAGAAAACTATTCACTCTGACAGGCAGTGCACGGACATCCTTCCCTCCACATCCTCACCTGCGGAAGGCATCGTGGCTTTTCTTACATTCTGGACATCTGGATACACACTGACGCTGGGTTTGAGCGTTCATGTCACTACCTGCGAGCGTTACCCTCGCGCATTCTGCCAGCCGTTCCCATTTGCCCGTCTAACCCTAACCCTAACCCTACCCACCTCTTTGTACCCATGTTTCTGAGTTTCCTGAGCTCACCTGGGTGGGTAAGAGCTACGTTTATACGCTTCACAAAGTATCTTCCAAGTCTGCTATCCATCTATGGACTTTATTTATGATATGTTTTGCCACTGAAATGTCTTTTTTAATAATTAAAGAATCCAATATGTCTGGCTCTTCTTTCAGACATGTTGCGTTCCCAGGCCTCCTCTGGCAGGTGGTTATTCTTCTTCCTGGGCTCCCTGGAACAAGAACCTCGCTCGACTTTCCCTCCAGGGCTTCACTTGCCCCCTCAGCTCCAGGTTCTTCCAAGACTCATTGCGTTCCAATCTCACTCCCGCTCTCTCTGCTGGGACTCCCAACGGCACACTGGCATGTAGCCACCCCTAGGCCCCGCCGAGGCAGAGGCGCTGGCCTTGGTGGCAGAGAAGGAAGAAGCCAGACTTGGAGGCCATCTTGCGGAATTCCATTCTTCTATTCAATCAAAAGAGAAAGCAGATGCAAAGTCTGTGTGTATGTGTGTGTCTGAGCGGGAGAGAATATTCTAAAATCCTCAGTGTTATTTTTAAATGTCTTCCAACAGAATGGAAATATGCATACTGAATAGTTTCTATTTTTCTTACTATTCCCCAGTTACCTTAAACAACCAAGCTACATTGAACAGAGGCAGAACACAAATCCACCTTGCTTATATCTACTTCACTGGCCCCAAACCTGCTTTGCGTTACTGTAGGTGTGACTCTGGCCAGTGTGCTGGTTCACTATTCCTGTGCGGCAAAGCACCACGGACCCGGCAGCTGGGAGCAGCGCTCATTCGTCCCCGCACGGTTCCGTGGGTGGGAAGACCAGGGCGCTCCGCCGGGCTCCTCCCAGGGTCTCACAGGCCAAAGCCACAGTGGGCTGAGCTGAGCTCGTTCCTGGACGAGCCCCCAAGCTCGCACAGGCTGTTCCCTTGGTGGCTGCTGGCCAGGGGTCCCTCTACCACAATGGCACTCGGAGTCTCTCCCACACGTTGAATCTCTCACTTCCCCTTCTGCCACCAGCCGGAGAAAGCTCTGCGCTCCTCAGGCCTCGTGTGCAGATGAGGCCCAGGAACTGCGCCACGTGACGGAACACGATCCCAGGAGTGATATTTCATGCCATTTGCAGCTCCTGAGGATTAGAGGGCCGTGAAATCTTGGAGACCATCCCTAAAAAGTCTGCCACACATGGGAACCACGACACACCCCGAGAACCCAGGTAAGCTGGTGTGCCACTGCTCCGGGCTGGCCCCTGACTCTGGGGTGCCGCCACCACCCTGGCCTCCAGCCCATCCGGCCCTTTAGCACTCCAACTCAATTCAGACCCAGCCAGACACTCTCCTTTGCTCACAGAGATGTTGCACTACTGTAAGTTCTCCGCAAATAGCATGGGAGGAAGGGAAGGAGAGAGAAAGGGATGAGAGGAAGGGAATAAGGATGAAGGAACACTGTAGACAGAGAAAGCAGAAGGGAGAGAAGGGGAAGGGTCGAGACAGGTGGGGAAGAAGTCACCCCTGTCCTATAAACCTTCAACTAACTGGTTCAGCTCTGAGCTCCCAGGCAAGGCCCAAGCACCCTCTAACAACAGTCAGTCAGTCAGTCAGTCAGTCTGTCTGTCTGTCTCTCTATCTGTCTCTCTTTCTCTCTCTCTCTTTTGGCTTGATCACATGGGATCTGATGCTTCACACGTGACACCCCTGGTAACATCTCCCCCCTTCCTGCTGTCCTCGTACCTGGGAGCTCACCTGCCCCACACACCTAGGGCCAGAGCCCCGCCCCAGCCCCAGCCCCAGCCACCTTGACACGGTCTCTCAACATCACAAACAGATAACCCTCTGTTTGCCAATAAGTAAACTATCAGCTGTAAATTAGTCCCACATTTTTAAGGGGGCTTAAAGAAAGGTTTCAATGCAGGGAGACTATGTGGCACATTCAGGGACAATTCCGCAGAGTTTACAAACCTTAGTGGGAAGGACACCTAACACTCCCTGAAGACACACTCACCTCTGTGGACCTGTCCATTCAACACACATGTATGTGGTGCCTGCTGTATTCCCAACCAGGCAAACCTCAAAAGGACAGTCTTCACCAGACCCAACCTGCAAAGGCTTTGCCAATAAGCATCCTATCTATGCCTGCCCACCACTCTCCTCTGCCATGGATGTGTTCCTCCTCTCGAGCCAGGGGTGCAAATTCGTGATTAATGATCCGTGTCCAGAAGCCACACCCCACTGTCCACCTATCCTTAATTCTCACTGTGCTCTTTTACCACAAAATTCTTGATTCATCATCAGAAATGTGCTTTCTACCCCTTGGCGGAAGAAGTAATCACTTTGTCCATCACTCCTCTTTTGCTGGACTTACTGAATTACTTAAAATGTCAAGATAATGTCTCCCTAGCCTGTTTTCACAGGGGCACCAGCTTCTTCTTGTTAAATTAGGTTGAGATACATTGATTTCCTTCAACGGGAAGTAGGGGAACCCTGCCAGAAATTAACACTAATCTTCTAATTCAGTAGGAATAAAATATGTGACTGATTAAATCTTAATTAACAGTTCACAAAAGGCTGCTTAATGTCAGGTGGCATGTGCATCTTAACTACCCAGCCGCGCCGTGGCTCTCTGCAAGATGAGGGACGGGCTGTGAGATTTCCGCAGGACTGGTTGGGCTTGTTATTGTTGTTCTACTATATCTTCCTCCTTGCTCCCTCTGTATTTTTGTGGTTGTCAGCAGGTTGGGTTCATAAGCAAGAATCCTTTATTACTTACTGTGCCCTGTCCCACAAGCCACCCCCTTGATGTCCTTCTGAAGGAGGGTAGACAGTCTATCAGACAGGACAGGACAGGTTGTGCTGCAAAAACAAATATCACTTCCCTCCTCCCACTGAGTATAGACAAGACCAAGGAACTTCCACTGGCCAGAGCAAGTTACTTGGTCTGATCTATATTCAAGGAGAAAAGGGAAGTTTAAGCCACCCATGGAGATAAAATCCTGATGACAACCAGAGAAATATGACACATTACATACAGGGGACCAATGTAAGCATTATAGGAGACTTCTAATCAGAAACCATGCAATCCAGAAGAAAATAGAGTGAGGGTTTTAAAGTGCTAAAATAAAAATAATAAAGCTGTCAACTCAGAATTCTATACCCTGTGAAAATATGTGTCAAAAATGAAGGCGGGGCTGGGCATGGTGGCTCACACCTGCAATCCTAGCACTCTGGTGCTAAGGCAGGAGGATCGCTTGAGCACAAGAGTTTGAGACCCCATCTCTACAAAAACAGAAAAATTAGCTGGGTGTTGTGGCACACACTTGTAGTCCCAGCTACTTAGGAGGCTGAGGCAGGAGGATCACTTGAGCCCAGGAGTTGGAGGTTGCTGTGAGCTATGATGATGCCACAGCACTCTAGCCCAGGCAACAGAGCAAGACTCTGTCTCAAACAAACAAACAAAGGAGGGCCTTTCAGTTTCCAGTCCAGCACGTAAACAGCTTGGAAGCCATCACTTCTGTCCAGACAACAAAGAAAAAAAAAAATGAACTGAAAATCAACTCCTCTTCTTAGATCCATCAGAGAACTGAGGTCAAAAGAGGAGAAAGAGTATGTAGAAATGGCTCTAACGATTAACTGCAGTGTAGGGGTTAAGCGAAGGGTCTCTGGAGCCAGACTGCCTGCACATAAGTCCTGGCTCCCTCCCTCATAAATGTGTGACCCTGGACAAATGACCAATGTCCTCTTCTGTGAAATGGGACCATACGTGCCCTGGGGTGATCACAAGGATAAATACAACAGAGAACCCAAAGTGTCTGACACAGAGTGGAGGCTTCACGTTAACGCTCATTAAAGGAGACGGACAGGTGTTTCTCAGTGTAAGGTTAAAATTCAGCCCCGTCTTGCTTAGCCACAGCTAAATCTCTCCTAGGACATTTCAGAGAGTCCCCGTATTGCCACCGTCCACGCATTCCAGCTCTCAGCTCTGCCACCCTGGTCTCCAAGTTCATACACATGCAGAAGAACACTTGGCATTCCGCCTTCTCAATGCTCAGAGGCGCAGCTACAGAGCTCTCCGCCCCAGCGAACCAGCCTTCAAAACCACCGGTGCCCGCGTCTCAGCCTTCCCGGGAGGTGGGGGGCACTCTCACCCCGTCGGCTCTGCTCCTGCTACCTCCATACCTCGTTGACAATCGCTTAATATTTTTACTTTAAATAGAATCACTTCTTAACATAAACACATTGGCTTTTAGAGGAAGGTTTTATCACTACTGTATACAGAAAACCAATATCATTTCAAGTAAAAATAAACACAATGAAAACCAAACAGGGATATTAAATTCTGGCCAGGTGCTACTGCCTGCCAAGACTCTGAGCCTGAATACTGATCTTTTAAGTGTTTTCTGTTAAAGATCTACCAGCCAGCCCCGATTCGGAGAGGTGGTCCTGGAGTTGGATCCCTGGCTTTGAATCTCAGTGCTGTGGCTCTTTCCCTGCATGACGAGACATTATCTCAAAGGTCTGACCTTCAGTTCGCTCATGTGTGGAATGGGAGTGAGGAATGGGGCCAACTCCACAGGACTGCTATAGAGATTAAGACACATAACCTGGCGTGGACCACAGACACGCAACACATGTAAGTTATGAGACTGAGACAGCCCAAGTCTCCACCAAGGATGAAGAACTGACATGGCTTATTTCCTCAGAACCCATATTTCTTGGATGAACACAGGATCTTGGGCTCCTTAATTTCCTCAAGTGGAATGCCACCCAGGACTGTGACGGAGACAGCCCACCCCAACTCTCTCTGCCACAGTATGTCCGGCCAGCTGCTGACTTCACCCTTGAGATCCAAGGAATAATTCTATGCTTGGAATGATAGTAAATAAGTGATCAGAAGTCATTTCAAATGTCAGTAGTCTGGAGACACCATAAAATTGACCCGAGTGGATGCACTGGAGGAAGCCATGGGGGTCCCGGTGTCTTCTCCAGCTAGGCTTTCCGGAAGCTGGACACCAACCCACGAAGCCTGTGACAGCCATGATGGCAGATGGCATGCCTGGAACAGCCCCACAGCTGACCAGCCCCATCTGGGGTCTACCTGCAGGCAAGTGCACACAGCATCCCCACTGAAGCCCTTCATTCTGTCCTCTCATCAGGTTCCAAGTCGCCAGCATGGCCACTTTCGCTTACAGCAAGCCAACAAAGAAGAGAGCATCAATCCACCGTGTCAGCGGTAGGGGTGGACCGAATAACGGTGGGCGGGACCCTAACGCCTTAGCGGCTGAGCAGCAACTGGGGGGAAGCCTGGGCTTTTGAACAGAGACCCCTTCATGGCAACACTCCCCTCCCCTCCGCCACCCCGCAAGAACAAAACCCGGCACCTGCCTTCCCCGGCCGTGGTCAGTCAGGGGCGCACCTCAATTCCGCCCTGGCGTGATGACTGTCGGAACCAGGGTGCGCCCACGTCGGGGTGTGCGTACGAGCCCCCTTCATCCCGTCACCAGGCGGCACAGCCACACACAAAGAAGAGGCCGCGTTCTACGCCTCTTCGCCCCTGCGTTCTGAGCAGATCCTTACAGAAGGATCCGGTCAGTGGGCTGACGTCACAAGCTCCTAGGGACCCGGGGGGCAGGAAGGTGGTTTGAGGGGCAAACATCAACATTCGCCTGGAGTCTGCCGCCCCCGACGGCCTCCCTGCAGTCTCCCACTCAGCGCCACCCTCCGCCGGCGTCCGGTAGGACTCCCGCCACATCCTGCAGCTGACTTTCTTGTTCATCGTCTCGCCCACAACCGAGCTCACACCATGAGGGCAGAGACTTTTCTTCTTGGCCACTTACTTCCCAGAACCCGGAAGGGTGCCTGGCACGTAGCGTGTGCTCAGTAAGTAAGAGTCAAATGTGGGAGTGAATGCCCTAGACTGGCGCTGCCCAACAGAACTTTCTGTGATGATGCAAACCTTCTACACGTGGTCCCACACGTGGCCACGGCCACTTGATCCAGGATTCGCTATGACAGCAAATGAGCACTTGAATGGTGGCCCCTGCAACTGAGAAGCTGGATTTTTATTGCATTTTATTCTAATTAATTAAATCTAAAGAACTGCATGGGTGCTGTGAACACCATATTGGACGCTGCTACCCTAGACAAAAGGCCAAGAAGATGGAGTTCCTTCGGTAGTCAGAAAATAGCGCCCTTTCGGGGAAAGGAGGGAAAGGAAAACAGCTGCGGCGCTGCCTGGGGGACGCCGTGGCCACCTTGTTAATATTACCAGAAGCTGCAAACAGTGGGGCTGTTGCCAGAAAATGCCAGGTTTCCCCTTAGTGAAGAGGCACCCCGCTTCCCGGAGGGTGAAGCAATTCGGCAGCTGTGCTGAGGACTCCTGAGGCTCGGGGACCAGAAACGAAGACACCGTGAGCCCTGTGACGGGAAACCTCAGTACAGCGGCCCTTCTCCAACGCATCCCCTGGGGCAACCTCGCTTCAAAACCCGCCAGAGCAGCTGCACGCCGAGCTGTCGCCAGGAAGGCATAGCCGGCTCCAGCCCGCCCTCCTCCTCCGGCCAGGGAGCCGTGCTGTTCCAACCGGGAAGCTCTGCAGCCCTGTCCCGGGCGGTGGGAACTCTCAAATGCTGGGGATTCCAGCATCTGCTCACAGCTGTCTGCTCGGGAATCCTGGACCCTTCCGAGGAACGTGAAGCCCTGGCGGGGACAGGCTTGGTGTGTGTGTGTTGCAGGTGCCGGGCCTGGGCAGGGTGAGCGGCCTCCTAGGCTCTGGCTTCTCCCCCATCCTCAGACGGCTGTTAGGAGCAGCAAAGCCCTGGTAAGTGCCAGGCACACAGTAAGGATTCACATCTGACCGCCTCACTCCCCTTCTCAAAGCTCTTCCTGGGGGGTCCTTGTGACCATCCGCTGTGATCTCCATGACAAATCTGTCCGCCTGTGTGCTCCGGAACAGTGATCTGTGAGCAGTCGGGTTTGGGCTTTTTCAGACCCCAGCATGCACGGTCCTTGAAAATCCAGAAATGACCCTACAATGAAGGGTCAGAAGCCCATAATCATATTAGAATAACAATATCATTAATGATAATAATAACTACTAATAGTTATTGTTTGCTTTGTGCCTGGCATGGTCTGAGGGTTTTACATGCATCATTTCATATGCTCTCGACAACAGCCCTCTATTAGTGTTCCTAACTTACAGATGAGGACTCTAAAGACGGAGGATGAGTGGTCAGTTCTCCAAGATCTCACAGCAAGTCAGGGGCATGGCCAGGATTAAAATTCAGGTCCGTCTTTTGAACCCTGTCAAAAAAAAAAGCTGTATGGTCTTTTTAATAATTGCCATTCCAACTGGGATAAGATGATATCTCATTGTGGTTTTAATCTGCATTTCCCTGATGCTAAGTGATGGTGAGCATATTTTCACGTATCTGTGGGCCATTTGTATGTCTTCTTTTGAGAAATGTCTATTTACAAAGACCAAAAAAAAAACATGCTGGTGGGAAGTGGAGAAAAGGCAACTCATGTACACTGTTGGTGGGAATGTAAATTAGGATGCCACTACGGAAAACAGTGTGGAGAGTTCTCAAAATGCTAAAAATAGATCTCCCATATGATCCGGCAACCCATCATGGGCATTTATCCAACGGAAAAGAACCCAAGGTGTCAAAGGGGGACCCGCACCCCCATGCTTACTGCAGCACGTGTCGCATTAGCCGAGATACGGAATCAACCGCAGTGTCCACTAGCACGGGAATGGATAAGAAAACGTGGCACGCACAGACAGATGAACGCTATTCGGCCATTTAAAAAAGGATGAAATCCTGTCATTTGCAACCACATGGATGGAACCAGAAGACATTAAGTGCAGCCAGCCAGGCAGAGAAAGACAAATATTGCGTGTTCTCTCTCACGTGTGGGAGCTGCAAAAGCTGATCTCACGGAGATTGAGAGCAAAATGATGGCTCCCAGAGGCCAGGAAGGGTGCGTGGGGGCAGGGGTGGAGAGAGGTGGTTCACGGGTATGATCATGCAGTGAGACAGATGGAACAAGATCTGATGTTCCACAACACGGTAAGGTGGCTACAGTTAGCAACACCGTGTTATATACTTCAAAATAGCTACAAGAGAGGTCGTGAAATGTTCCCAACACAGAAATGATCAACACTTGAGGCGAAGGATGCCCCTAAATACCCTGGCTGGATCATTACTAATCCTATGCATGTAACATCACATGTGCCTCATGTACACGTACAAATGTTGTGCGCCAATGTGCACACACACAAAACGCTGAGTCAGACTGTGTCGTCCCCATTGCTCAGACTACCTTAGACACAGGGAGAGCAAGAAGTCCTCGTGCATCCTGGTGGCAAGTGGACTTAAGGAAAGCGCTCGTGACTTTCACACTGAGTTATTGGATCGGTAGTAACAATCTGAGCGGGATGCATCAAGTTCACCAAAGGAAGAGGATGGATCACTAAAGACGGGAGGCATATTCGTCTTCAATTGCCGCTGTAACAAATTGCCACAGAGTTGGTGTCTTAAAACCACACGGTTATCATCTTATATGACAGTCCCGCAGGTCAGTCCCACTGTGCTAGAACCGAGGTATCCACCGCACTGCATTCATTCTGGAGGTTCTAAGAGAAAATCCACTTCCTTGCCACTTCTGGCTTCTAGAAGCCATCTGCATTCCTCAGCTCACGACCCCGTAGCACCTTCCAATCAGTCTCTGACTCTGAGCCTCCTGCTTCCCGCTCACCACGACCCTTGTGATGTCACTGAGCTCACCGAGATAATCCAGGATAATCTCCTGTTGCAAAATCCTTAACTTCATCACATATGCAAAGTCCCTTTTGTCAGGCAAGGTGACTTGCTGACACCTTCTGGGGATTAGGATTGACATCTTCCGGGTCCTTTCTTCTGCCTACCACAGCCCGGAAGATTTGCAGCCATCTACAACTTTCGACCCGTTATGGAAGAGATGATGACAGCGTGCAGGAAGGTAAGTGCTTTGTGGTGTCAGCCCCCCAAGCCTCACACAGACCCATGAGACGCACACTTTCGTCATCCCCAGAGACGAAAATTCCAGGCTCCAAGGGCACTGACTACGTGCCCAGGCTCACGGCTGAGCCAGGATTGAGCCACGTTGCATGACTCGCTCTGGTGTCTAATTCAGGTACTTTCAACTGGGTTTTGAAGAGCGGACAGAATTTCAAAAGTCAGAAAGGAGAGGACAGGGCATCCTGGACCGGCGGCACGGCTGGAGCAATGGCGCAGAGGCAGGAAGCATGGGCACGCACCTAAGTCCAAGAATAGGTTCCGTTTGACGGGAACGTGGACCCTGAGAGTGGACGGAGCGGGCACGGGACCCAAGCATGTGAGCCGTGGTGAAGACCCTGAGTGACAAGCTGCAGAAAGGGGACTTTCTCCTGCAGAAACGCGCAAAAGGTGAATTTCAGACCGTGCCATTCTGGGTGTTTTTCATGACACATTTCATTAGAACGAAACAAGGTGATATCTTGAAACAGTCACAGTTGTGCCTTTCTGTTTCACATCTCCTGGATGGGGCCTCTTCCCCTGGTCCGTAAGAGACACACACACTGATTTTAAGAGAAGTGGGACGTTCAGAGCAGGGCGCGTGACCTCTCCGTCTGTCTGCGCGCGCCATTATCTCCATCTCCTGCGACCAGAGTGCGTGCTTTGGAGGCGGGGAGGCCCGTCCGCCTGCGCACAGCCGCGCCCTGGCGCTCAGACCGTGCCTGGCACATATGTGCTCAAAAAGAATTTGCTGAGCACTAACAGAAAAAAACTCCAATGTTCCTCTTTTTATAACTTCTAAAGAAGGCTCTTAAATGCCACATGAGAATCAATCATTTCGTAGCTTCAAACTTCTAATTTGCAAGAGAAGCCTCTTGAAGCCTCTTGACACCCAGAAGCCCATAAAAACAAACTGGAAAGGGTCACCTGGATTGGAACAGTGGAGACAAGGGGACGAAATGCCACCTCGAGGGACACCCATGGGGTCTACAAGGGGACCAGACCTGGGGGGCGAACGGGGAAGGGTCCACCCGGCCCCAACAACACACAGGGGGGCTGAGCGATGGCTCCGGCCCACCCACAGCCATTCCAACGGACTCACCACGCAGCCCTGCGCTGAAGACCACGCCAGCGCTGCGTGTGCGTCCCCCACGGGCATTCTTCCCGGTTCCTGTTCCTCGCTGCCTGGGCGCTGTCCAGCAGAAATCACATCCACCCCATCTTCACATGTGCACACTTCCATCCCAAGTTCCAACGGTGTGGGACAATCCTAGGTGTTGCCCACTCACCCAGACTAGAAGCAGAAGCAGAGTCCCCGAGGTCCAGAGGAGGTGCCCACATGGGCGGGCCTGGGCCGTGGGAAACACACTCCCACCGCTGGGCGCTGACTGCAGTTTAAGGCATCTGAATAGTTTAGGTTCTTCTCACACCCTGCGCCCTCCCATTCTGCCCACAGCCTGCCTTGCTTTTACTTTACCTTTTTGAGGATAAAAAAGGAATTTATTGGTTCATGTAACAGGACGGAGATCGCTGCTCACTGGAGAATTTCTCTAGGTGAAAGTGGCCTCCCAGATTCAAAGACCTCCAGGCTGGGGCTCCAGGACACGGAGAGGGTCACGACAGCTGTCCCTGACCCCCACCCTGCAAGGGACTCGACACTCGGAGTGATCTTTTCTAACAATCTGCTAATTCCCGGAAGGCTTGTGCTGAAGTCGGATGGATTTGCTCTTGGAATAAAAGCTTTGTTAACTTCCTCACCTTGGCGGTTCTGACTTTCTACCCTGCCAACACGTGGTAGGCAGGCAGGTCGCCAAGCAGCTGACCCTGAGTTCATCCAAAGGGAGACGCTGCTGCGTGGCCCGACAGAAGCAGGAGAAATCCACAGGGAGTCGAAGAGATGCCCTGCCGGCAGGAGGAAGACCAACGGCCCTGCTGTGGACGACCTGCAGGGACTGTGTGGCAGGGGACTGCAGGTAGGGGGTGGCCTCTAGCAGCTTAGCGTCATCTCCAGCCAACAGCTAACGAGGACACAGGGACCCCAGTCTCCCAGCCGCAAGGAAATGACTTCTGCCCACAGCCTGAAGGGGTTCGAAGAGGACCCTGAGCAGATGACCCAGCTCGCTCCTCCTCAGACTCCTGAGCCCCGGCTAGAGGAGGTCATGCGGCAACACGGTGGGATGACGAATCTGTGCTGTGTTTAACTTCTAGCTCCGTGGTAGTTTGTTACACAGCCATAGAAAACTATCATAATACATCATCTGCTATGATTTTTTTCATTTAAGTAAATATACACATGCACATACAGACTCCTGGTCCTGGCCAACAAAAGCCTGCACCTGTCTCCGCTCTGCTCCCTGCCCCCCTCCACCGGAAAGCCCCAGCCCGTCTGCCCTCCCCTCTGTGACTCAGACAAGCCAGGCTCGTCCCCACCTTCCCTCTGCACAAAACCTGCTTCCCACCACCACGCCCGGCTCTCCACCTTCCCAGGGCCAAGTCCTTCACAGAGACGTCCTCCCAGGCCTCCTGACTGTGGCGGCAACCCGGTTCTCTCCTCCGTAGGACGTCCCTGCGCAGTGCACCGCACTCTCCGTGCGTGCTCCTGAAACTGCGGGGCGGGCCCTGGGAGGGAGGCACGAAATCAGTGGACCGAGTGGTCACAGTGGGGTCTGCTCTCACCTTGAGAATCAGAATAGAAAAGGTCAGAGCATGTGACATGCACTGCGTTGCACACAGTAAGGGTTTTATGAAACTTTTGTTTCAGTGCGTGTGTGTGCGCACACGCACACGCACATATGCCGGGACTCAGTGTAAAATTAATTTCTTACTGTGGGATACGTTCCAAAGGTTTGAGAAATGCTGCACTGATATTTTTATTGTTCAATTTTTTTGTTTGCTTATTATTTCTCTCGTTTACCACCAAATTGCCCAGTGCTTGCTGGCACTTAATATATCTAAGCTGGGAAGACGGTCGGAGGGAGGCGGGGAAGGAAGGGAAGAGGAAATAGAGAAACCAGCCCACAGATTTCTCATGATTCTCTAGAGCTGAAATTAAGATGCTTAAAAGCGTCTCTTTAAAACCACAGAAGGTTTTAAGGAAGGCTCAGATCCTGCAACAGGAAGTAAAATGAAAGGCACTGCCGCGGGAAGCAAGAAGACAAAATAATCGCTTGCAGATCACGTGACCGTATACTTGCAATACCCAAGGGAACCGACTGGAAAATTCTTAGAGTTTGGAAGGAAGCAGGTATTTAGAAAAATGTCTGGATAAGAGAATGAAGATATAAGCACCGACTGTTTCTAGATAGGCTGACAAATGCCAGATGGTGCTTGCAGTGGGGAAGGACACACCACGGGGGAAGGCAGAGGGAGGGTATCGTCCATGCATCTCTCAAGCCTCCTCTCCCCCTTCCCTGCCCACCCCTGAGGCTGGCCTGCACAGGCTGCACCCAGGGCCCTGGCTCTGTAGCTTCTGGGTGAGTTCAGACAACGGGAGCACGGGCGGGACACCAGAGAGCAAGTGAGCCTGGCGTGTTTATTCCCGACTTCCTTCCCTCTGGATCTCCTCTGGGAGGGTGGGTGTCCCAACCCAAGGTCCCAGCCTGCCGAGGATTCCCTGCCCACCTGGCCCTCCCCTTCCTGGTTCTAGCCTCTGCTTCCCTCTCACTTTTTTTTTTTTTTTTTTCTGCACCCTTGCTGCCTAAGCAATGAAATAAAAGAGAAACCATCCAGGTGAATGGAATGCAGCAAAGCAGGAGGCTGCCACACGCCATTCAGGTGCTGCGCTAATGGTGACTTGAGGGAGAGCAGAATATTTCATCCCCAAATGTGTTCTTTGACATGTTTCATGGTAGCTGCTCAGCGGGCTGCAGACAGGAGTTGCCCTGCAAAGCCACCCTTGGTGAGGGAGGTTCTCGTCTACGCGGCACAGCCAGGCTTCCTCTGCTGCCCTCCTGGTCTGGATCGGGAGAGATGAACGGAGAGTGTGACAGGTGAGCACCGCATGTCCTCACTCCCACGTGGAAGCTGAAAACAGTTGACCTCGTAGGAGTACGATTTACCAGGGCTGGTAAATGCCGCCCCCCTCCCTGTTATTAGCCCAGGGGTACCGTCCAGCGCCTTACCATTTTCCTACACGCTCCCTCTCCCAAGCCTGGGGAAATAGTCCATTTATTAAACTCCCTGTTCTGTTTGCATACTTCTGTTTCCAACCAGGACACCAACTTACACCAGGCGGAGGATTCCACTTCCAACAGCAATAAAAATGAATGGAGTGGGGGGAAGGGACAGAGGCGAGATACCAACAAGAAATGGAGGGATCTACACACACAAAGTGTCAGTTTCCCAGTCGCCCTGGATGGAAAGAATAAATACGTAAAGATGTCAATTCTTCCCAAATTACATAAACTCATAGTTTATGCTAGTCCCAACCAAAATTCCAATAGATTTAGGGGAAGGGTGACAAAACGGTCTGAAATTCCCTGGATTACGAAACATACATGAACGCTAAAAAGCCATATTACAAGAGAGGGGACAGCCCGCCCGAAGGCTGCCGTCACTTGAGCACGTAAGTGGTACAGACTTGATGGACAAAGTGACCACATGGACGTGGCGGAACGGCACCACAGCAGAAACAGGAACACTGACTGCGTGCCAACCAAGGCAACTCGAACCAGTGGGAAAAGGAAAAACACTCACAAAACAATTTCTGAAAAATTGGGTACTTGTGGGAATAAAATCAAGTTAGAGTCTGATACCTATATTGAGATGAATTCCAAATGTATTTAGGATCTAAAATGCAAAAACTGACTATCAAAATGTGAAGAAAGTATAGATCAACTTTTAGCGGACGTTAAGATAGAAAAGGCTTATCTAAGTCCAAACTCAATGGGCAAAAAAATCACAAAGGAAAAAACAGAGATAAATTGATTATCTAAATTTTTTTGTTTACATCTGTTTTTCAAACCCTCATAAAAAATACTGAACTGCAAATGACAACTGTGGAAAACATCTACAATAATTATGACAAATTAGGAGTAACTTCTTTAATATATAAAGAACTCTTCTAAATCAATAAGAAAAATATTAATGATTAATGCCTGAACAGAATGATAAGCTGCAGACACAAATGGGGCACTTTAGGGAAAAAAACACCAATGGCAAATAAACCCACGAAAATATGACCGCTTTTCCTCTGTCAAACTGGTAGCATTTTTAAGACCATTTTGGGGGGATGAGGGGTATAAAAAAGAGACAGGGAGTGACATTTTTTTACCACTTTCCTTAAAAGCAATCTAACAAAATATACTGAGAATCCTTCAAAAGTTTAGGCAGCGTTATTCGTAACAGAACAAAAATCAATCAAAAATGCCCAGCTGAAAGGGGAACTTATAAATAAATTATGGGCCAACCATAATATGGAATGTTATGTAAGCATTAAACTTTGTATTTCCAGAGACTTTTTAATGATAAGGGGATACATACAAGAAATAAGGTTTTTTAATCAGGACACAAAAAAAAAACTATATAGGGTGCGATTTCAATTTTGTTCTGAAAGAGAATTATGTATGTGCAAAGAGAAAACAAGAATAAATATATATGCTTTGAAGAACTGCATACAGATGCAAAAAGGAGAAAGCAAGCGATGGAACGATAAATGCCGGCTCCAGGGGACAGGTACCTGGTGGGGTGGAGCGGGACAACACTGCGGTTAGACACAGGTTATCATCAGGGACACAGCTTTTGTTTGGGTTATTCCTGGGTTCTCAGTAACAAAAATAAAATCAGTATTAAGATAAACCGTACAAAATTACTCATAATCAATGGCTTTTAATAGTTCACCTTAATGAACATACAGATGGATAAGACTGAGGTTGGGATTTTGTCCCGACTCAGGACTGCAATTAATCCAACATTAAAAAGACAGAATCAGGAAGCCGTTTGCCAAAATGTTAACAGTGTCCATCTCCCAGTGGGATGATTAAGGGCAAGCATTATTTTCCCCTTTATCTTCTATTTCCCAAATTTTCTAGAGGGAAGCTCAAATCCTTTCACAAAGTTCCAAACACACATCGGTCTTCTCGACCCCTGTCCTATGCTGGCATTTAGTCTGGGTGCAAGAACACTCAATCAAGTCCGAGCCTGGGACCCTGTCTGCCTGTTGACAAGGTCCAAATCCTGGAGTTAGCGATGGCAACGGCAGCTCACAATTACCTGGCACGCCACCCAGCCCTCGTCATTGCCGAGGCAGGAGCTGTAATTTTCCGCATTTACAGATGAGGAAACTGAAGCTTGGAACCCTGCCCTCAAACCCGAGCTGCTCGTCCCCTGGGAATGAGTAAGAGCCAAGAGCAGCTCATTCTCACTGAGCGCCAAGTTAGAAAGGAGCTGAACCCCCAGACGGCAGCTGTCTCGGGGCCCCAGACGCGGGCTGAGGAGGAAGAGGGTGGGAACTGCACGCACAGGGGACGCCAGACCAGAGCCACGGCCGCCCTTCTGGTTCAGAGCCTCGGCTGCGGAAATGAAGCGTGTAATGGGGTCCCTGGGCGCTGTGAGTCACGCCTGCAGCATCTAACTCAAACTCCACTCATGTTTAATTCCTCAGAAACGAGCTCAGGGCTCTTAAGGTGCTGCTCTCCGAGCCGTCCAAGTACTTCTCCTCGCTCCCCACGCCATCTCTCCCTCGAGACCCGTCCGGACACCCACAGCCACCCAGCCTCCCTTTTGCCACCGGCACCCGCGTTCCCCTAACTCTGAGTGTGCCCGGGACTCCCACACAGCTGTCACTCTGTTTCCTTGTCCTTTCCAAAACACACACACACACACACACACACGTGCACACACGAGTGCAGGCATACACACATGCAGGCACACGCACATAAGCACATATGCACACACAAGTGCCTGCACACCTGTGTATGCACACCTGCACATATGTACACTCACATGCTTCCATATGCACATACACAGGCACACATGTACCCACAGCAGCACATGCACACACATGCATGCCCATGTGCTTACATGCATGCTCACACATATGTGTGTGCACAAACAGGCACACACATGCATGTACACACACAGTTGTCCAAGCTGCCACCATTCTGGTCTCAGCTTCAGAGTCCCCTCAGGAAAGGCTCTCCAGATGGTCTTCCTCTAGGTCCAGGCTGAAGCTCCGTGTTGTAAACTTGTTGTAAGCTTGAAGCACTGTGCAGTTTTCCCAGGCAGCCACCAACCACAACTGTAATTAACACTTTCCTGGGCAGATGCATTTAACATCCATCTCTTCCACCAGTCCATGAGCCCCACGAGGAAGGGATCTTGTCTGTCTGGTTCCCCAAGCTTGCAGCACACAGTGTTGGAGCATACAGTCACCGAATAAATCCTGGGAGGGAAGGAGCCATTGTGCCCATCTCAGAGATGGGGAAATGGATCCCACCATGAATGAGCAGTCCCCAGGACTCAGCCTTCTAATCCCTAGCAGGTCAGACACACCTGTGACCATTTGTTACGGACACTGTGACACACACAGAAAGTAGAGCAAGCATGACCCGAACCCCCACCTACCCGCTATCCAGCTTCAATACCGCCCATTCCTGCAGTTCTTGTTTCCCCTGCCCACGCTTTGCACTTGTTGGCTGGTTTTCTTACAGTATTTTATAGCAAATCTCTAACATTTTATCATTTGCCCATAAATACTTCAGCGTGTATTCCTAACAAGTGCATTTAAAACACAGCCATATGACGATCACCCCAACATAATTAACAATGATTCTTTAATAAAATCAAATAGTCATTTTATTGTCAATGAACTCAGGTCTCAAAAATGTCTCTTAATAGCCATTTTATGTGAATCGAGAGTCTAAGAAGGTCCACCCATTGCATTTGGGGGATGTGTCTCTTGAACCTCTCTTAACCCACAGCAATTCCTCTCCTTTCCTTCATGCCCTTCCTACGTTGAAGAAACTGGATGTAATTTTCAGAAAAGACTTCCCTATCTTGAACCGATGTCTCTAGCAGGGTCCTGTGACGAAGAGGTCACAGACACGGCGTTCTCCTGCCTGCAGACGCGGCGGAATCACAGCCCTCACCTCCATTCGTGGTCTCACAATGGTTTGCAGAGAGTGCCTAGCAGACTCCCGCCTGGCCCTGTTCTGGTGAACACTGGATCCCAGCACTCAGAGTTCAGGACCGTCCAGAGCTCTTCAGGGCCCAGAGGGGCTGCCGCTCCAGCAGGTGGCCTGGAGCACCCATGAAACCAGAGGACGTAAATCTCTGCAAGGGTAAGCCCGTCAGGCTCCTCCCTCTCCCTCTGCCAGGGACTGGGTCTGTGTGACCACACATCTGCGGTTCCGCTTGCTCTTGCCTCTGCCTTCGCACAAACCAACTGTTTTAGAGGGTCCCTGCCAATCCTCGCACACTCCTGCCCGGAGCCCACCGTGGCCTTTGGTAGGGAGAGCACACAAAAGTCAGACAATTTGAGATCTTCCAAGGCAAGGAGATGATACCGGCCGCAGAAAGGCTGGGAGGAGGAACACAGCCAGAGGTATCTGATAGGATTCAGGACAAGGTGAATATCCAAACTCCCCTCCAGCTGAGAATCTCTATAAATCATGGCAAAAAATCTACCACTTAGAGACAGGCAAGTTCCAGAAATCAATCTGCTCTCTCCGCTGGAGTCTTCTGACTTCAAGGATATAATAAAATGTTCCAACTAAATAGAAATCACATTTTTCTTTGATTTTTCTAGGTTAAGCCAAGGCGCGGATGAGCCCATGGCTGACGGGCAGGGGTCCTGAAGACAACACCAGGTGGAGGACATCGACCCTCTTTCATCCAGTCAGCCGCCTATCAACGCAGCCTGACTGCCTATGCTATGCTGGCTTCAGCCCCGGGTCACGGAGGTATACTGACAATAGCAATAACACCTAATTTTCACGGTTTCCCACTGGCAGCATTTCAGATACTTTGTTTCATTTAACTGCCACAGTTCATTTCATTAACTGTTTTGTTTCAATACCTATTTAGCATAAGTACTGACATGCCATCCTATTACTTATCTATTGCTACACAGCAGATCATCATAAACCTAGAGGCTTAAAACAACGCACATCTGTTGTCCCACGGTTTCTGTGGGTGGGAAGTCTGGGCAGGACTTAGCTGGGTTCCCTGCTCTGGGCCTCGCCGGGCTACAGTTCAGGCATCGGTGGGGCTGTGGTCTGATCAGAGGCTCGACTGGGGGAAGACCTGCCTCCAGGCTCCCTCCAAATGTTGGCGTAATTCACTTCCTCTTGGCTACAGGGCCAACGGCTTCGGTTCCTTGCCGGGGCGCACCTTTGGCTCCGGAGACCTCTCCCCCGATGCCGGCCACCTGTTCACCGCTGCCTGCGTCCTCGCGGCAGCAGCAGGCAGAGAGCAGGTCTGCTGGGAAGGCGAGCTCACAGACTGTAGCGCGGCTGCGGGAGGGGCAGCCGTGCCCTTTGCCGCCTGCTGCTGGCTACGGGCAAGCCGCGGGTCCCACCCACAGCCAAGGAGGGGGTCACACACAGTCGTTCACGTCGCTGGGGGCGATCTAAAGGACCCCTGAAACTGTGCACCACGCACATCATGCACATCTTAAAAAGCTAGGCTCCAAGAGCAGAAGAAAGCCGCCCACTCCACGCAGCCGAGCCCCAGCGGAGGACCTGGAATTAGCAGCCAAGTGTGAAGAGCTCCCAGGCCCATGATCTCACCCACGAGCGCATCACTCACAGACTCCGCCACTGCCCCCGGGAGTCACGCTCTCCCTCAGCTACTGCAGAGACAGGGACAAGCCCTTCTGATCCAACTTGGCAAGAATCTACCAGGAAAACATTCGCAGAGCCTGAACTGGGGTCAGGCTCCCGCCGCAGTGGCCGAGTGCCTGGCCTCGAAGGACGAGTTAGTGAGGCGGAGAAGAGCCGCGCGGGAAAGCCAGGTGGGCCGTGACAGCCGGGAAGGCAGTGGGCTGTGACGCCAGCGCGCTCCAGAGCCGGCAGGGCCTTCCCTGGGGCTGGAACCTCCAGGAGAGGAGGGAGGCTGAGCAAGACGCGACGCCGGACAGGACGGCCGGGAACGGAGTCTCAGGGCAGCGAGCGCCCGGCTTGGGATTTGCGACTCAGAGCGAAGGGAAGCCGTGACGGCGGGGGCCGGGGCGCCCCATCCCCCCGTGCCTCGGGAGAGCAGCCCTGGCTGGACACGGGGTGGCTGGCGAGGGTGTCGCCACGTCGGCCCCGGCAAGAGTGGCGTGGGGGTGAGAAGAAAAGACAGCTCTGAGACGCGTTTCGGGGGAAGGTCCCAAAGTTGAGAGTTTTCACAGAAATTGAGAGCCAGACCGCATGCTGTGGGGGAGGTCAAAGGGCACGGTGATTTGTGGTGGCTCAGGGAACCGAGGAGAAGCAAGGAGCGGAGCAACGTGGGCTCTGGAAATTTTCCGGAAGGCACTGCTGAAGGAAAGCCCTTCTACGTGAGACGGGCCGACACAGTAGGGCCCCACTGACGCGAGGCTCCCAGGACGGGCGGAGGCACAGAGGGGCGGGCTGGAGGTTGCGGGGCCGGGGCAGGGGACGGGAGTTTCCCGGGTGTCGGGTTCGCGTGTGGGGTGAGGGAAACTTGCCGGCCCTGGTCGCACAGCACCGTCACTGCACCTAACGGCACTGAGCTTGACGCTTAAAAACGGGTAAGATGCCCACGGTTCACGTTATGTATGTTTTGCCACAATTAAAAAAAAAAAAAAAGACAAAACGCCTCCTTTCTCTGGGAAGGCAACAGGGAGGCGTGGGCAGCGTCGGCACAGCTGAGTGTCGCCTGAACACGGGCTGCGGTCTGCTCTGCCCTGACAGAGGCCACGTTATCGGGACGGAACCCCCCGAGCCAGCCCTCAGGAAGAGCCGCTCGTCGAAAGAGGCAGTCTGATGGGTGTCCCTGTCATCAGCTTCCTGCCCAGAGTCTTCCGATGTTGTCAGCATCAGAATCGAGGAGTATCTGCTTCATCACTCATGGGACAGGAATAAAAGCAGAGAGGGGAGGGTCTGCCTCCCTGGCCGACCCCCCACTACTTATGAATGTCACCTTATTTGGAAATAGGGTCTTTAATTAAGTTAAAATGACGTCCTTAAGGTGAGCCCTAATCTAATACGACTATGTCCTTATTTTAAAAATCTAGATACGGAAACAGACATGCTCAGAAGGAGGAGGATATGAAGACACAGGGAGAACGTTCCCATCGAAGGAGCCCCGCGGCCCCAGGCTGGGAACACGCCTGCCCTTCCCAGCCCTCAGAAGGGCTCAAAGGAACCAGCCCTGCCGACACCTTGATCTTCAGACTTTTGGCTTCCAGCACTGAGAGAGAATGAATTTGTTCTGTGCCCGCCCCGCTGTTGGTCCTCTATACGGCAGCCCCAAGACACCAATGAGGATTTCCACGTCCTGATCCCCAGAGCCTGTGAACACGCCGTTTTACAGGGCAAGGAGGAATTAGGCTACAGACGGGATGAAGGCTGCTGACTTCAAAATAAGGAGGTTCTCCTGTGTTATCTGGGGTGTCCAGTGATGTCACAGGTATGACCAAGGTGTGGAAGAGACAGGCGGGAGAGTCAGGGAGGGACGCGGTGTGAGGAGCAGTTGGCTCTCCTTGGCTGGCTGTGTGGATGAAGAAGGGGCCACAGGTCAAGGAATGCGGGCAGCCTCTAGAAGTCAAAAAGGCAAGGGAATGCACTCTCCCCTAGGCCTCCAGAAAGGAAGGCAGTCTTGCTAGCACTTTGATCTTAGCCTCCTAGGACCCATTTAAGAATGCTGACCTCCAGAACTGTAAGAGAATAAACGTGTATTTTTTTTAAGCCACTAAGTTTTTAGCAATTTGTTACAACAAGAGAGACGAATGCAACAAGTTTCTTTAAAGCTTCATGCAAAGTGGCTTTCCTGAGAAAAACCGATGTGCGTGTTGGGCTTTGTCTCCAAGGAACATTCCTGCTGTCTGCTTAGGGATGGAGCGAAGTTTCAGGGGATGGGAAGTGAGGAGACCTTGCACCCAGGGGGCTGAGCTGCCCACCAGCCAGGATGCCAGATCAACCACCCTAAGGTAGGCCTAGCTTCAGGGATGGCTTTACTGGGCGCTCAGAAGATGCCACCAGGATCCAGTCTTCTCTCTCTGAGCCTGGGCTCTGCTTCCTCTGGGTGGGCCCTGGCTTCCCCTTATAGTGACAAGACGGCTGCCTCAGCCCCAGCATCACGTGCACGCTCCTTCAAGTCCAATAAGGATAAGGGTGAGAATCTCTTCCCAAACTCCTTGGTTTCACTTGAGCCATGTGCCCACTCTGGAATAAATCATTTGACCCAGGCAATGAAGTGTGCTGATTGGCATAGGTGCAGTCATCCTGGGAATGCAGAGATAGAATCCCACTCTGACCACCTTCAGACAAGATGAGGGCAATTTCTCTGTGCTAATACAAGAAGGCCACCAGGATGGATTGCTGAACTTTAACATAGCATACAAAACACCTAGTTTTTTACATACAATATAATAATATACATCTATATTTTATAAAATATATAAATGATACATAATGCATAAAACATATTGTTAAATTAAAAGTTGATGAGAACAAATTTTTCTTATCTGGATGCCAGTTTATAGGTATGGTTAGTTTGTTAAAATTCACAGCCTATACCCTTCTTATTTGCACACTTCTGTGTGCAAATGCACACTTTCTGTGTGCATGCTCTGCTTTAATGAAAGGTTCACATCACAGAATTCAAATGTATTATGTAGTATGACCCTATTTTTAACAAGAGAAGGAGGAGATGAAAAGAAGAAAAGGATGGAGGAATAAAAGAAGGAAGAAATGATAACCAATTTTCGGGAGTGGGAGGGACGCTCACAAGGACACACCCCAGCCACCGGTGGCTGCATATACGGAAGTTCCCTGTCCCAGCTCCCTGTCTGATCTTGTGCAGCCCACCAGCTAAAAACGATCACATGCTAACAGTCCCTGCAGGGTGGGTTCTGCCTCCCAGAGGACATCGCACAATGTCTGCAGATATCAGGAGTTGTCGCGATGGGGGTGGGAGTGACGCGCTCCCAGCCCCAAGCGGACAGGGATCAGGGATGCTGCTAAGCACCCTCCCATGCACAGGACACCCACAACCAAGAGCAACCCGCCAGAACACCCTCGGCGCCAAGGCTGGAAGCCTGCCCTGCAGGTGAAATCTGAGGCGTGAAAGCCGTGAGTGAGGATCTCCACCTTCTTCCCTGCTTTCATGCTTCATTCTAACAAATGTTTACAAATAGCATGTTTTTTACCTTTATTACTAAAAAAATAAACAGAAACACTCTTTATGGTTGACGACAGCAAACTACAAGCCACATCCAGCTCCCTGATTTTGTGCAGCCCACCAGCTAACACCGATTACACCTTATAGGGCTATAACCCCTACGCGACAGCCTTGACTTTGCCTACTGGCCCACAAGGCCTAAAATCCTTATTGCCTGGCGCTTTACAGAAAACCCTTGCTGACCCTTAACAGAGACCATCATTCGCCCCGAGTCTCCCGCGACAGAACGTCCCCCCACCCAAACTGAGTGACGTGTTGCCTCTTCCCAGACGCCTTCCAGCAACGGGGCGCAGCAGAAACCCCAGGCTGCCTAGGCCAACGTACTGCTTCACTACCATCGCTGTAACAAATCAACGCAAACTGAGCGGCTGAAAATACGAATTCACTATCTTATGCTTCAGGAGGTCAAAGTCTGAAACAGTCCCCCTGGGCTATATCTGAAGTGTCAGCAGGGCTGCACTCTTTTCCGGAGGCTCTAGGGAAGATTCCATTTTCTTATCTTTTCCAGCTTCCAGAGGCCACCTGCACCCCTTGGCTCGCAGCCCCTTCCTCCATCTGCAGAGCCAGCTGCGGCCCATGGGCTTCTGTCGCACGGCATGTCTCTGAGCCGCTGCCTCCCTCTTCCAGATATCAGAGCCCTTGCGATTACACTGCGCTCACTCAGACAATCCACGACACTCCTCTATCTCCAGTCTGACACTCTACCTGAAACCCTAATGCCCCTTTGCCACGGAGCATAACGTGTCCCCAGGCTGCAGAGATTAGGATGTGGCCATCATTGGGGGATATTATTCTACCTGTCATGCCAGACATGCAATCTCTGGCCTAAGGAAACCCCAACCTTTCTTGCCACTAGATATGGCCATGAGACTACCTTTCAGCCCATGAGATATTAAATGAAATGCTTGTACAATTGGCAGGAATTCTCCTTAAAGGAAGTGGGGCAAGGGCACTCTCTTCATAGCACCTCATCAACTCTACTGTCGAAAATTCAGATGTGATGGCTGGAGCTGCAGCGGCCACACTGGGCCATGTTAATGCTCCCTTCACAGGCATGACAGAACGAATAGCCAAAAGGAGCCTAGGTCTGTGATGGCGTCACAGAGTCACCACACCAACCCTGGAGGGCCTGCCCTGGAGCTACTGATGTGAGAAAAGAGAAGCTGGTGTGTTTAAACCCCTATGGGTGGAAGGATTCTGTTACAGCGAAGTGAAATTCCTAACAGATTCTAAGAACGAAAGCGCTGATTTATTCAGTCACTCCTCAACAGGCATACATGAAGGGTCTGTGCCAGATGGCGGGCAGGCCAACAGAAGCCTGCCGCGGTCCTCATCGTGCTCCAAGAGTCCGCGGCCTTGTGGGGAGACAGTTCGAGCGTAAGAGGTAATACAGCGCACAATCAAAGCTCACTCTGAGAAGTGTGACGGGTGGGCTGGGGAGGCGCCAGCGCTGCCCAGGGGACCCAGGGAGGTGGCCTGGGGCGGGGCACGGGGAGAAGTCTGCAGGTGAGAAGGGCGTCCCAGGCAGTGGGAACGCCCCGGGCAGAGTCACGAAAGGGTTAAAGGGGGTGGGGAGGCCGAGCCAGTCAGTGAGTCAATAGCAAAATGCAAAGAACGGGAGGGGCAGGACAGGTAATTTGGGGGGAAAGCAGAGCAGATGAGGAATGTGAATCTCCTATTTAAGTTTCCCGTTGTCAGCTTTGACCTTGTAGTGGGGGATCACGAATAAACCCAAATAAACTATCCCCTCCCAAAAAAAAAAAAAAAAAAGTTGCCAACTTTCCAAGTTGAAAACAGGATTTGAAATTGTTTCATCTTGGCAAACACAGCGCCTTCCCTAGGCAACACGAACTGTTGGCAGAAGCTTAAAAGAGGCATTCATTTCCTCCTCTCTCTGCATCTGGGGTTTAGATGTGCAAAAATACGGTTCAGCGTTTTCGCCCGAACACAGATTTATCCGCACCCCTCCCCCGCTCGCCTCCCGGCAGGAGACCAGGCCAATCAGCCACACATTGTGTCAGCCGAGTTTGCCTCCCACAATTTCCACACCGGGGCTGACCGGGGGATTCACGGAAAACACACGAGGCCGCCGCTGGAAGGCAGGGGCGAAGGTGGTCTCAACAAGCAGCCCCTCAGATAGGCTGCGCCCCTCCCTCCCCGAGCAGAGGCTCCAAAAGGCAGCGAGCGGCTGAAACCACACAGATAATGGGATGGAGAGAGGAGGAAGCTCCCGGCAAAGGCTGTAATGTCCCTGTCACTTTGGCATATGAGGGACACCGACAGCCCATTAGGCAGCTGATCCGGGCAATTTAAGGGACAGAAAAAGCCAGGTGAATGTTCTCTGAGTTATTCTGTTTCCAGATCACTTCTTACTCACCTTCTCATTACTAATTGCTGTTATTTAACACTCTCTGTTCAAAGTATGGTTTTCATATCCCAGAAGACAGAGCAACTGGGGTGGAGTGATATTTCAGTCCAGCACCACTGGGAAATATTATATATTCTCTTCACCTGGAAATTAGACACGTTCAGTGCATGTGTAAAAAGTAAAGGCTCTGAGAAGTCCTGCAGAGAAGCAATCGGCAATCGACACAGAAAGTAACAGCTTCCTAACCGGAGTGAGTCATTCCTCACTGTTAATCCCAGCCTCCTCACTCTTCATTGTGTAATCCCATGGGGCGGTTGTGAGAGTTAAACGAGAGAAGCCACATGAAGCACGGCGCCTGGTGGTGGATAAGCACTTAACACCTATCTGCCATGTTGATCATTATTAATACTGAACCTGGCAGTTACCAAAGCACATTTGACTACTCTATTCTTCTTTCATGTTAATACCCATTAAATCCTATGAAACTGGTTTTCCTAAAAATACTCTTCAGGAAGGATTGCGGTAAGTGGTTTTGTTTTAATTTGATCGAGACCTAAACGGGCCACATTAAGAGCCAAGCGTGCTGAAGGGCTTTACACGTGTTAACCTGTTTAACCCTCACAACCACCCCCGCAAGGTGGGGGCCGGCATGATAAACATACACGTTTGTAGATGAGGAAATGGAGACACTGGGAGTCAGGTACCTTGCCCAAGGTCACGTGGCTAGTGAGTGGCTGGCCCCTAAAGACTCTAATCCATACCTTTTACAGGGGTGCCAAAAATCCCAACTCCTGGGAGCCTCCTAAAGGTATTTCCCTGGGACCCATCTCCTCTTCTCCAAAAGTTGTCATAAAACTTCATTTTGATCAGGTTTTTCTTCTGCTCAAAAACCTAGAACACCTCCTTATTACCTCCAGGGTCAAATTCAAATGTCTTCTGTTTCCAGGTTCTCAATCGGCTCTACTGTGATAGTCCCTCTACCTGGCCTATCCTTTCCTTTCCTGGCAAACTCCTATTCATCCTTCAAAACCCAGCTTAAAACTCACTGCTTCTAGAAGGCCTCTCTGAACACTTCTGCCCAAGATGGCATTACCACCTTAATTTTTATAATCCCTTTCAACTTTGG
Organism: Mirza zaza; assembly: GCA_008750895.1. NCBI lineage: Eukaryota > Metazoa > Chordata > Mammalia > Primates > Cheirogaleidae > Mirza > Mirza zaza. Next base: position 31,377 of record VSMD01088446.1, on the reverse strand, counting down.
AAGAACCTCGACTGACTGGCATTTGCCAGAACTTACTGTCCATTGTACCCATGGTAGTAAGCTGAAATGACTCCTTCTTTTGCTGTCACAAGCGCTTTCTTTCCCAACTCTCAGCCCATGTAGGGGCTGAACTGACTTCACCCTGACCTCTGCAATGACCCTGTGACCTATGTGTGGCCAATCAGAGCAACACACTACCCTTGGCTCCAGGAAATGCTTAATGATGATCGTATGACCCAACCAAAGCCAGTGAGACTGAACCCCATGATTCCTGATGTATAGCCTAGATACATGGACTCACTTCCTATAGGACTTAGAGCTAGAAGCTGAAGGCCTAATGCCACCAGGACCACCCTGCATAGAGGTACTTTGTGAAAGTGAAGGTATCACAGAGGAGAATGGAAAGAGGAAAGAGAGCAAACTTGAGTCCTGATGACATTGGATGAGCTCCTGGATCCAGCCTTACCTGAAGTCATCCTATTCTTAGACATCTCAATTACGTGACCCAATAAACTTCCTTTTCTACTCAAGAAGGTTGGGGTTGGAGTTCTGTCACTTGTAACCCCAAGAGCCCTGACTTGTACAATCTCCAGACCACGGCTGAGGTCCCCTAAGAGCAAATCATGTCTAATCATCTTCCCAATGCCTAACTCACAGTCTGAAACATCCTACAAACATGCGCTGCAATGAAATTTGATTTGGAAGTTTCAAGGTGTTTTCTTGAGCACCTAAGGGCTCAGTAATAACTCCTAACCCCATTTCACAAATAAAGAAAATAAGGCTCAGAAAGTTTAAGCAACTTGCTCCAAATAACTGAGTGCGCATCTGTTCTATGTCTCTGAGAGTTCTCCTAAAGTTTTGCACAGTGTGCACACAGTTGGTGCTTAATCAGTGCCCACTGACCTGGCCTAACTGGCCCAGATGAAGCTCCTGTGTTGCCGTTCTGCTGCCTTGGGTTGGAGACCAGCTGAGTTCTGGCAAGGGGGTGGCGCTGACACAGGTCTGGGTGGCCGTCACCTTTCAGCCTGAGCACCTTTGTCTGCTCCTGGCAGACCCGCAGCCCTGAATGAATGGACACAGGCTACCTGTCCCCACGCAGGCGGCGCCACCGATGCACGCGTGGATTTCAGATGTCATCGAGCCCTCAAGGCTGCCTCATTCTCCTCCTGTGTCCCCAACAGTAAATGCAGACTTGTTGGCTGTGTCTCCACGGCTTTGAAAATCCAGCTACTTCTCAGCAGCTGGAGTGTGAAGCCAGGCAAACGGCCCATCCGGATAATGGCTGCACTGTACCTGGAAACCGCGGCACCCAGCAGTCAGAGCCGGCTGATCCAAAGTACGTGAGCAAAGCAGGAAGGAATGCCGGTGTAGTCCTAACTGCCAAACGCAACCCATCAAAGCAACGTGAGCATGCACTCTGGGGACCCTGAACCCAAATCCCACCTCTACCACTTTCTCTCTGTGTCATCTTAAAGGGAGACTAAAGCTTTGGGTCTTCCCACCCATGAAATGGGCATAAAATATCTCCAGGAAATGTTGGGAGGATTCAGAGAAATAAACCACGGTGGCATATTGTAAGCACTCAATAAATTATCTGATGTTTGCTCTTTAATTTCCTTAAACATAAAAAGACACCCAAAACCTTGCCAACTCTATCAGAACACAGATTTCACAAACAATTCAATGAGGTCAGTGCAATTTCACTGAAGCTGCTCGGGCAGCTCTGGTGATAAATGAAGCGACTGTTTACAAGTGCATCTACTGGAACCTTGAATTAGTCAAACATCAGGTAGCAGGCAGGAAAAACGCAGTCCAGGAGGTGAATCCTGTTTGCAAATCAGAATGCTATAGAAATGGCCACAGATTACAAATCATAAATTCCACTTTCCAGAAGTTCTGTTATATGTAGATGCCAGAAGGCAAATAAAAGCATACTTAAAGATGGTGTTGGCAACTTCTCTTTTAAAAAATGAAAGAAAATGGCATGATTTCACAGCACTGAACTCAAACAAGTGGTAATGTATAATATCAGCCCCAAAATTTCTCAAAGAGCTGAATAACAGTTGAATAACAGCTGAATTGGAACTATTCAAGCTTTTTTTTTTAATAAAAGATGCAATTCCTTTGGTCACTGCATCAGAGACAATTTTCTCAAATACTATTCAAGTCTCAGTTAACTCTTACATGGCCTGAGTGGCAACGCACATCTCCGTGACGCCTGGAAACCAGCCTGCACCTCTGGAGGCAACCATCATAACCCGCATCGGGCTCCTCACTGGAAGCACCCCTGCCCTCCGGGGGGCTTTGGCAGTGGCTGATGCTTTTGGTTGTCACAACCAGATGAGATGAAGGTGCCACTGACAGCTGTCAGGCAGGGATGCTGTCAACGCTCCTACAAGCGCAGGACTGACCCCCACAGCAAAGAGGGAGGCCCCAGCCCCAAAGGCCAGGAGCCGAGGTTGGGAGTCCCACTCCACAGTTTTTGGTTGCAAGGGCCGGAGGGGCCTCAGCCTCTCTGAGCTTCAGTCTGTCATCTGTCAAATATGGGGGCATCGTAGGATCTAACTTCCAGAGTTGCTGAGAGGTTTTGAAGAGATAGTGATAATAACAATCACCGCCATTCAGCACGCTCTCGCTATGCACCAGGCACCGTGCCAAGAGTCTGGATGCGCATTATTGACAGAACATTTACAATAACCGTATGAAGCAAGCATGGCTAAGGGTCGCAGCTGGAAGGGAAGCCGGCTTCGGGATCTAGCGGCCAGTGCCTCGACCTCTTCCTCCTCCCCACACACAGGGTGGTCCATGGACCCACAGCTTCAGCACCACCTGGGAGCTTATGAGAAATGCTGAATCCTGGGCCTGGCCTGAGACCCACTGAGTCCAAACCTGCATCTGACCCAGATCCGCAAGAGATTTATGTATGCATGCTAAAGTTTCAGGAGCAATTTGCTAAGGACAGTGCCTGACCTCTAAGTAAACACTAAATAAATATTAATTTGCATTGTCATCACTGTTTGTAGCCTCCAGAGAGATTCGGTAGAATGAAATTCAGACTCTGAGTCATAACGTGCATGGACGTGGCAACTTCACCACTCTTCCTTTTACAAAGTACAGGGTCCACTCTTCCTTTTACAAAGTCTCTCTCAATGTGGATAAAGACCAGGCTGTCAAAACGGGAAGAGCCAGGACCCCATACCAGCTCTTCGGGTTCCCAGCCACTCCCCTCCACCCCCAGCATCCTGCCCTCTCTCCATGGCTTATATATTTCACACTATGGTGTAAATGACTTATGGCATGTGCCCCTCTCCCAAGGATACTAGCAAAGCTCAGGCCATGCTTTCTGCCACTGTTTGATAAAAGAATCCAGACCTCTACTGGCAAATCTCAAGTGCTGGGCAGTGCCCTGCTCACATAAGCCACTCCGGAAGCATACAAAGGTGACATCCCAAAGTACTCTTTATCTAAAATTTCCTACATTTTAAATTACATAAGTAATGCATGAGTACATCCTCAGTGTAAAATATTCAAATTATAGTAGTGGTGACAGTGGACACCTTGTCTTATTCCAGCTCTTAGTGGGAATGCTTTCAACTTTCAATCAGTATGATGTTGGCTATAGGTTTGTCATATATGGCTTTTATAATCTTGAGCTATGTTCCTTCCATACCTAGTTTGAGTTTTCTATTATGAAAGGGTGCTGAATTTTGTTGAATACTTTTTCTGCATCTATCGAGATGATCCTATGGTCTTTGCTTTTGCTTCTGTTTATGTGGTGAATCACATTTATCGATTTACATATGTTGAACCATCCTTGTATCCCTGAGATGAAGCCCACTTGGTTATGGTGGATTATTTTATGATGTGCTATTGAATTTGATTTGCTAGTATTTTATTGAGGATTTTGTGTCTATATTCATAAGAGATATTGGTCTGTAGTTTTCTTTTTTTGTTGTGTCCTTTCCTGGCTTTGGTATCAAGGTGATACCAGCTTCATAGAATGAGTTGGGGAAGATTACTTCCTTCTCAGTGTTATGGAATAATTTCTGCACTATGGGTGTCCTAGCCTGAGCAATCAGACAAGATAAAGAAATAAAGTGTATCCAAATTGGGAAAGAGGAGGTCAAACTATTGCTTTTTGCTGACAATAAGATCTTATATCTAGAAAACCCCAAAGACTCCACCAAGAGACTCCTGGAATAAATAAATTCAGCAAAGACTCAGGTCACAAAATCAATGTACACAAATCAGTAGCTTTCATATACACAATAACAGTCAAGCTGGAGTCAAACCAAAGACTCAATGCCATTCACAATAGCTACAAAGAAAATAAAATACCTGGAAATATACTTAACCGAGGATGTGAAAGATCTCTACAGGGAGAACTATTAATCACTGAGGAAAGAAATCACAGATGACACAAACAAACAAACAAAAAATCATGCTCATGGATCGGTAGAATCAATTGTTGCTAAAATGTCCACATTACCCAAAGTGATTTACAGATTCAATGTGATGCCCATCAAAATACCAATGTAATATTTCACAGATCTAGAAAAAATAATTCTACACTTTGTTTGGAACCAGAAAAGAGTCCAAATAAAAGAAATCTTAAGCAAAAAGAACAAATCTGGAGGTAGCACATTACCAGACTTCAAACTATAATGCAAGATTATAGCAACCAAAGTAGCATGGTACTGGCACAAAAAATAGACGTAGAATAATGGGACAGAACAGAAAATCCAGGTATAAAACCATCCACATGCAGCCAACTGATCTTTGACAAAGCAGACAACAATATACACTGAGGAAAAGAACCCCTATTCAATAAATGGTGCTCGGAAAATTGGATAGCCACATGCAGAAGAATGAAACAGGATCCATGTCTCTTACCACTAATAAAAATTAATTCAAGATGGAAAAAATACTTAAATCTAAGGCATAAAACCATAAGAATTCTAGAAGATGATGTTCAGAAAACTCTTCTAGATATCAGCCTAGGTAAAGAATTTATGAAGAAGACCCCAATGGCAATCACAGCATCAACAAAAATAAACAAATGGGACTTGATTAAATCAAAAACCTTCCGCACAGCCAAGGAAACAATCAACAGAGCAAATAGACAACCTACGGAATGGGAGAAAATATTTGCATACTATACATCCGATAAAGGGCTAATAACCAGAATCTATAAATAACTCAAGCAAATCAGCAAGAAAAAACAACTCCATTAAAAAGTGGGCAGAAGACATTAACAGAAGCTTTTCAAAAGAAGATAGACAAATGGCCAATAAACATATGAAAAAAACACTCAATGTCACTAATCATCAAGGAAATGCAAATCAAAACCACAATAGGATACCACCTTATCCCACTTAGAATGACTTTTACTAAAAGTCCAAAAACAATAGATGCTGGTGTGGAGAAAGGAATGCTTATACGCTCTTGGTGGGACTGCAAATTAGCACAAAAATTAGTCTATGGAAAACAGCATGCAGATTCCTCAAAGAACTAAAAGTAGAGCTACCATTTGATCCAGCAATCTTACTACCAGGTATTTACCCAAATGAAAAAAAGCCATTTTATCAAAAAGACACCTGCACTAGAATGTTTACTGCAGCACAATTCACAATTGCAAAGATGTGGAAACAACCCAAGTACCCACCAATGCATGACTGGATTAACAAAATGTGGTATATGTATGCTACAGAATACTATGCAGCCATGAAGAAAGATGAATTAAGGCTTTGCACCTATTTGGAGGTAACTGGAGACCATTATCCCAAATGAAATATCTAAAGATTGGAAAAACAAACACCACATGTACTATTACACTGGAACTAACTGATGCGCACAGAGGGAAGTAAAACTCAGTGGAAATCACATGAGGCCAGGGGCGATGAGGAGATGGGCGAAAACCTACCCAACGGGTACAGTGACCACTACCTGGGTGATGGGCATGCTTATAACCCTGACTCACACATAACAAAATCGATCCACGCAACCAAAACCATTTGTACCCCTGTAATATTTTGAAACAAAAAAGAAAAGAAAAAAATACTCAAATTACACACAAGTGTACAGCACACAAAGCAAAGGTCCCTTTCATCAGAAAGGCCCTCAAAAGCTCTGAGCAGAGACGCTGGCCCCAGACTGCCTGAGTTTGCATCCAAGCTCTACCTGTGCGTCTTTGGACAATGTACTTAAATGCTCTGTGACTCAGTTTCCCCATCTGTACTTCAAGGATCTGTTTGAGGAGGATTAAAAGTGAGAATGCCTGAGAAATGCTTAGCTGAGAGCCTACACACTGCGGGTATCAGCAATTCTTGTCTCCTTGACTCACGTCCCCAAAAGTGAGCCCTACTAGCAGCTTAGTGTGAAGACTCGGAGGCCCTCAGCTGTGCATTTACCTGTACGCATACCCTACAAGCACGAGTGCACTCTCAGCATAGAGGTGATCGTGCCGGACCTCAGTGCTGCGACGTGCTCTATGGTGCAGCCGGGTCATGGGGGCATCTTGGTGCCCCCACATGGGGGTGGCTCTCGTTCAGACAGCTCTGCGTGTCAAGGCACCAGAGCGGGGGGACCATTCCCCACTGACGTGCGTGTTTAGGTCTCCTTCTCTCCCCACGGGAAGGCAACTGTGCGTGGAAGTCTCGGGGCACGCCAGACTTGGGAAGCTGAGCGGCCGGGAAGCGGAGCCAGGCAGAGGATGCTCTCATCGGAGCCTCTGCCAAGGACGGGAAGGATGACGACAATCTGGGGCACGCTCAGAATGAGTAATTGTCCTTCGCCCTCTCGAAATTGGGAAGCGCATCCTTAGTCACTGGCCTCCGGTCACAGCTGGCCGCTGAGCCCTCCCTCAAGCCACCCGCGGCGAGGACTCGCCCAGGCCCCCACGCCCGCCCGCGCAAAGGGCGCCTGCCCGGAATGATCCCCCCAATGCCCCATGCCCTCACTCTGCAGGAACGAGAGCGAGTGGAAGGAGTTACTGTGACCACCAGGAAGCTGAAAGACGGCCCAGTCGAGCTGCTTCACGACTCGGGAAGCATCAGAACCCTGACATCTTACCCAGAGCCCTAATTTATAAGGGAGATAAAAAGGAGAGACCTGGTTGAACCGAGCTAGGTGGTCGGAGGGAGGGCGGACTACAGAGCCTCACTATCTCCCCTGAGACCCCCAGTGTCCTCCAGACAGTGTCCCACAGCCAGTGATCTAGGCCAATCTGTTTCTCAGATCTGGTGGCTGGAGCTCACAGAAAGGAAGTTACTCACCAAAAGCCACCCAGAGAAAACAAGTGTGCTTTCTGTGACCTTTAGCAGCGTATGCTTGTTTTGACTAAGGTGTCAGTGGTTGTCTCATTCATAGACGATTCTGTCTCCAGAGACACTTTCCACTAGAGCCGGAGCTCTCTTCCCCAACTGGGTATGGCCCAACACACAGGATAAGTAAAGCAGATCTTCCTGGGTCAGTGGTTGTGTCACTGAGAGGTTAGAGTATGGAAAAGCAAAATGACAAATGGGAAAAAATCATAAATACTGTTTTCGTATTTTAAAAAATGAATAGAAAATGGGACCAAACGTGAAATTCACTTGGACCTTTAAGATTCAAATTGAGACTCTAAATAAAGTTTGCCTCTGCGGTCAGCGCCTTCGGACCAAGCCCTCACATCGCCCTGGCTCCTCACAGCACAAAGCCACCTCTCCTCTGCCGCGGAGGCCACTCTGGCGGAGCAGTCCGGGGAGACCCAGGCTAAAGGAACAACTCTTTAAAGGAAAGGCGGGTGGCCCAGAGGAAGGGAGAGATGGCAGAGGCAGAAATGTCACCGAGCCCCTGCGATCTCCCTCACCTATGGAGTGTGACTTGCCCCACCCACAATCACATCATCAGCAAACGTTTACTAGCTGTCACTGTGCCCCACCCTGAACACTTCACAAGGACGGGCAGACGCCAGCACCACCTCCCATTTCGCAGAGGACAAAATGTAGGCCTCTCAAACCTCCCCGCCCATCCGCGGTACCAACAGGATCCAGAAACTCTTCCATCCCAGCAGGGGGATCAACCAGCCCCGTGCACCCAGGCCTGAACCGGTTTTGACGCAAAGTGCCACGTCCCAGGAATCTCACGCTGCCAGGCATAGCCAGACGGGGGTCCCCCTGGCACGGGGTCATCGGACGCTGTTCAGAGAACAGCAATATTTAGTAGTAATGTTTAAGTTCTTTGCTGGGGGTTCCTTTAGCAAAGCCACACTAACCAGGACTCTTTCTGGGGTGCCAGCAGGGAGCTGACTCTCGTCTCTGGGGTGGAATGAAAACAGAGACCGCAGGTGTGGGCGCGGGCGCTGGAGATGCAGGTCCCTGGGCGGCCGCAGCACACCGCACGTTTCTTTCCGATCCTCCCTTAGCGTTGTTATGAGTAGGGTGACCAAGCAGACCCGTCCCAGGAGCTCCTCGATCCCAGGTAAACCGCAACCCTTCGCCACTCTACTTCCCTATGAGAAGCTGCTGCCAAATATTCCAGAAAACACACACACGGCCTCAGCAATGGCAAGCTCCACGTCTCTACTTATTTGCTTTTTTTCTGTTACATTTTCTCCCCTAAAACTGGCAAGCAACAGAACACCGCGCCGTTGTCTTGCTCTCACTGCGAAGGACTGTAGAAAGAAAAAAACAAAAACGTAAAGGTCATTGTGCTTTAAAAGGAGTCTTTTAAAAAAAACATGCAAGAAAGAAAAGAAAATTGCCTGAATGTGTTCCTATTAGTGGGAAGTAAGAACAGGTTCCAAATGGAGAACTGTTCTCAAGAGAAAGCACGTTGACCCTGTTATTGTGTTTGGAACTTGTGTTTAAAATGTTCTCAGAATGTTTCCCAAGTCTTTTTTTTTTTTTTTTGCATATTTATGTTCCTTCCTCTGCTGAGAGTCAGCTCTGGAGCACTTGCTGACAGTGGGGAGACAGAGGGTCTGTCTTGCATGCTGCTTGCCTTGCCAGGGACCCATCTGTCTGCATTCGACCTCAGCCTCTCCCCACCATCTCCCTCTCCTCTTCCTCCTCCCCTCCCCTCCCCCTCCTCTTCCCTTTCCTCCCCTTCCCTCCACTGTTCCTCCCCTCCCTGCACCCTGCAGCTTCCAGCAGGGTCCTGATGCTGCTCCTCTTCCTCCTCTTCCTCGTCCTCCTGCTCCTCCAAGCTTGGTAGCGTCTGTCTGTTCTTGCTTGTGCCCATGTGCCTGGCAGGTACACAGTAGGTGCTCAGCCAGGATTTGACTGCACGGTTGAGCGAATGACTCCCACCCACTTCACTGGCTCCGCTGTCCGGATCACTCCAGCCCCCCGGCTGGGCTCCCCTAGGCTGGGCTCCCCCAGACGCAGGTCGGGGACAGAGACCCAAGCGCAGGTGGTTTATCTGGGAGGTGACCCCGGAGTGAGTGCAGAAGGGAACCGGGGCAGGAAGGCAATGTCACCGTGCTACCCAGCGCGGACGCAGAACACGCATCAGGGTCACCTGTCCCAGCCGCCCCTGCCAAGGGGCGGCATCAACGGCCGAGGCTGCTGCTGGGACGTTCTCCCTGACACTTCTGGTGCCCGAGTGTGGGAGGAAAGGAACGGACGAGATGAGCCTGAGTTAAGGGGTACGATCAAGGCTAAGACACTGTGCTTAGAGAGGTCGCCATGACACGAGTGTCAGCCCCTTCTCAGCCCCTTCAAGGGCCATCATTCTTCAAAGGATGACATCCTGGCTTTTGTTTCTTAAACAGAGCCCAGACGTGCCTAATGGTGGGAGTTTTAACAAACCATGTACCGCAGCTGGTTAAACCACTGGAAATAAAAGCTGAGTGAGAGCTGTGGAATCAGATTACCCCACATGAGGGAAACACTTTTATCTAAAGTTCCTCAAACAGATGTTAGCTTCCCTTGCTGTAAAGGTAGGCCATTTCCCTTATTACTCAAGAAACACAAGGAAGAGGGGGTAGGGGAGACACGAACCCCCATCTGTTAGATGCCGCGACATTGCAAAGCAATTCTTATCAGCATTAATATTGCAATAGCCACGGAAAAGAGATTGGGAGGTTTTTGTGGAACAAGAACAGCACTGAGAGATGAAAATGCAATCGCAAGCGTAAAAAAAAAAAGTTATTATGAAATCCGCTCAAGCCTCATGTTTCTCCAGTGATTCAAGATAATCACATTAGCAGCTTCAAACATTATGCGGTGACATCATTCAAACGGATAGCTCCCAGAGGTTGGATATGAGACCAGGGAATTACCATTCATCATACATTTATGACAAATCTAATGGTCTGAACTGATTTGTTACCAGTTAGAGCTCATGCGGGTCTCTCTGACTACGGCCACCTTTCTCACTTAACGATCCTCCTTGCTTAGGAAGGACCCCCAAGGAACCCATAACGTCTCATTGGAATAAGGAATGAGAAACCCCTCCTAACCCAAGGTCAAATGCATGAGGTGCAGATCTACTCACTGCCCAGAGTTCTATCATTCAAAGAGCAAACACAAAACCTCTCTTGACTGGACATTAAGAATCACGACTTTGGACACCAAGAGGCCCGGGTTTAAGACCTTATTCTGCTATTTTCTGAATGTGGGACCCTGGGCAAGGTGTCTTCCCTGCTTAAGTGCTGTTTGCTCATCTTCAGAGTCAAGGTAGTAACAGCCCCTACGTCTTGGGGCAGTTGTGAGAATTCAATAAAATAACGTGTATCAAGTATTAAGCACAATGCTTGGGAACAGAGCAAACAATTAATATTAGCCGGGACTGTTATTATTTCTAGTGCAAGATTTGAAATGAAGCAGGAGCGTCTGTCGGGGAGGGTGTGCGGGAGTCTGAGGCTCCAAAGGCAGTACTGATGTCGCTCTGAGCTCTTCCTCGTTGTTGGTGCAGCAGGTGCGGTCGGAGCCCACGCCCCGTCAGGACAACTCGGCGTCACAGCTGCTTTGAGGGGCTGTCCCTCCCACAGACCAACCTCTGTCTAGGAGGATCCTCTAGCCTGTGTTCTGGGTGGGCCAGAACTTGCAGAAAGTGACACCCCTCCCCGGAGGGACGCTCGACCTGTGAGAGGTGGGAACCAGTGTGCCGCAGGGGAAGGGATGCTTAGGGGTGCTCTGCGCCAACCTCCCGGCCTCCCCCGCAGGACAGAGCACCAGCCACCCGCAGCGGTAACCACGCACAGACACGCCCTTCCTCGGCTTCTTTCCTGCCTCTTTGCCCTGCTCCCTCAGCATGGAGGCCCCAGGCAAACCTTGCATCCCAATCCTCGTCTTGGGTCTGCTTTTTGAGAAAGTCCAACCACGTCCACCTGCACGGGGCTCCTTCCACCTCAGCACCTCCATGGCTTCCAGGCTACCCCAGTGGCCCATGTGGTGTGACGGTGGCATGGGACAGGCCGGGCTCAAATCCCAACTCTGCCACCTGCTCCTTGTGCAAGCAAGGCAGCCCCCTTCCTGGGCCTCTGTCTCCCCAACTGCTCCACAGGGACATTCCGAGGAGTCAGCACAGGGTCGGCTCCATCTCTGTCGCTTGTCATCAGCCGGCCGGAGCTTCCGAAAGAGAAGTCGGCGCCCAAGGGTCCCGAGACGCCTGGAGAGCACGGGCACTCGGCACAAGAAATGAGCTCCAGAAGGCAGCATTTCGGGGATTCATTAGGAAGAGATTTTTAGATGGAGAACAGAGTGACTATCATCACCAGGAGCAAAACCTTTTCTACAAAGACGTGAGGACAGCCCGACTGCCAGACTCTTTGCACCGGGGACCAAAGAAACAAGGTCTGTGGCCAAGGCCACACTCGCTGCTGGCAGCCCGTAATTGGAACCGGAACATTTCTTAGGTGCTGCCAAGTCGATTAGCAACTGGTTTGTTTTTCTAGAAAATGAGTGACAGCTGCACAACCGTTTTTAAGTCATCGAGAGACAGAAGGAAGAAAGCACAGCCGGCGACTCTGCGCTGTGGCGTGTAGCCCCGGGGGACCGCTGGTACACGCGTGTCTCAAACCAGCACAAATTCACGTTAAAACTCAGCACTTGGCTGGACCCTCGAGGAGGAGATGTCCCTAAATAAATGTGAAGGAAACTTAAAATTTAATAACGTTGTAGACAACCTGAGCACTGGCTTTTTTTTTTTCCAAACGTTCCTCCATGGCCTTCCTAATGAAGAGGATCCGGCCGCTGGTTTCTCCCCTGGGAACCTGAGTCGGGGAACCCCTGGGGGAGGGAAGGAAGAGCCACTGATGCCAGGTTGGTTTTTCCTGCTTTTGGAAACTGGTTGTGGGCTGTACATGAAGCATCTGACCAGGATGACACAAGGGACTGGCTAAGAGTCGTGATCCCGGGGGAGAGCTGTGCTGGCATCTATGGTCCACCCACCTGGGCAGGTGCCCTGCAGGGAAACAAGTAGACAAGAAGTCGAGAAATGAAGTACCCTGGAGCCCCTGCAAGCCCACGGTAGATATGCCTGGCTCGCCGGCCCTGGGTCACTGAACGGTAATGAACAGGGCAGACGTGGTCCCTGTCCCAGTGACAGAGACATGCGGGAGGGAGGGACACACAAGCAGGTAATTACACAGGTAACAGCCTACTGTGTGCAGGAAGGGCTACAATTCATCAGCACAAGGCGCTGCCTATTCTTGGGGGTGGGGGTAGGTCAGGGCAGCTGAGACTTGGGGACAGGAGTCCCCCAGACAAAGGGGAAAAGGAGAGATTGTTCCAGAGAGAAGAGCCTGCCTGGGAGCCCTCAAGTCCACAGCACTTGTGAGTCGGTGAAAGAAGCCTCCTGCCACTGAGGCCAGAGAAAGGGGCAAAATTAAACAGAAAACAGTATGGAGATTCCTCAAAAAATTACAAGTAGAACTTCCACATGGTCCAGCAATCCCACGACTGGGTATTTATCCCAAAGGACTAAAATCAGGATCCCAAAGAGACACCTGCACCCACATGTTCCCAGCTGCATCAGTCACGACAGCCCAGGTGCGGAAACCAGCTATATGCTCACTGACGGACAGTGGGTACAGAAAACGCAGCCTGTTCATACAATGGAGTATCATTCAGCCTTTAAAAAGAAGGAAATCCTTCGACGTGTGACAACGTAGATGAACCAGGAAGACATTGTGCCAAGCAAAATGAGTTGGTTACAGAAGGACAAATACTGTATGATTCCACTTATATGAAGACTCTAATGTAGTCACATTGACAGAAACAGACAGCAGAGTGGTAGCTGTCAGGGGCTGGGGGAAAGGAAGCTGCTATTCGGTGGGTATCAAGTTTCAGTTATGCAAGACGAGTAAGTTCTAGAGACCTACCGTACAACATCGTGCCTATAATGAACAATACTGTATTGTGCACTTAAACATTTGTCAGGAGGGCACATCTCATGTTAAATGTCAAGTACAATGTTCTCGTTATAATTAAAAAAAAAAAACAAGAAAACTGATGCAATGCACTTGGCACAATTAATATGCCGCTATGAGCTGAGACATTCATTGTGACGGTTTCTAGCTCCGATGATGAAATGCTATCTGGGCAGGACCCACCTGCTGCTCAAACCATCTCAGAACGTCCACGTGATCTTTACCACCGCCCAGGACCAGCACGTGGTGAAGAGGCCACCCCAGCCTCAGAAGCACCTCTGTCCCCCGATGGCCTCCCCTGGTCTGTGTGAGGACCGTGTAGGCCCACCTGAGATATCAGGGCGGCCTGTGCATGAGAACAACCTAGCGCAGAGCAGAGAAGCCCCCCGGGTGCGTGGGGCCGCCCGTCTCTGCGGACAGGGCAGCGACCATCCACCCGTGTTCCAACCCCAGGTCCCACGGGTACGCAGACTGTGTAGTCACACAGGGCCCCGTGCTCGGTGCTCTGCCGTCACCACCTGGAAATGCTTCATTGTCTGACAAGCGCCCTGCATTCTTAGCTTGCACAGGACCCTGTAAATCATGCAGCTGGTCTTGCTGAACCCTGTGAGGTTTATCAACGTGTTTTCCTTCCAGTCACTAAGAAGTGTCTTTTACAAAAGGAATAAAATGACCAAAAGGGCAAAGCTGTGTCCTTCTAGTCACACCTCAGCTGCTGTTCCAGTGGTGCATCTAACCTGGCCCTCTGGGCAGCCACCCAGTTGGCCCTCTCCTTAGTCTATTTCCAGGGCCAAGAACCTCTGGGATCCTTGAACAGCGGCTGCTCGGGTGTCTACGGCTCTCCCTCTCCCCGACTTGGGCGACTTGCCAGCCCTAGAAGACGGGACCATGTCCCCATTGACAGCAAGAGCACCAGACCCAGATAAGCCTGGGTTCGAATCCCAGCTTTGCCTTTCACATCTCTAACCCTGACAAGATAACAGAACCGCAGGACTGTGTGGGAGTTAGGGACCAAATGGTCCATCCATATCAGACGCTCTGCATTAGCTGTTGGCGTTTCTAGAGCTGCCACTGGCTCTCCCGGCACCATGTGCAGCCCTGGGGTGGCTACCAGTCGGGGTACACAGCTACCAATCGGGGCACACGGCCACCAGTCAGGGTACATGGCTACTAGTCGGGGTACACAGCTACCAGTCAGGGTACACGGCTCCTCACCACAGACGCCAAAGCTGGCTCTGGAGGCTTCTGCCACTAGGTCTTCCTCACGATGTGCTTGTCTCGCTGGGGAAGCAGACTCATGAGATGGAATCAGCCAGCCATGCTCCCGCCAAAACCAAGCAGGAAAGTGGCAAAAAAATTGTAGAAATTTTGGTATGTTTTCACTGAGTCCAGTGGTCCAGAGAAGACAGTTTCTGCTGTCAGAACCCCTGCAGCCGTCCAGCTCCCCAGCCTTGCCTTCCACCCTGCGAGTTCCCTACACCCCTACAACAAGCCCTCTTCTTCTTCGTGCCAGTCATAGTAGCTTCTGTTGCTTGCAGCCAAAGATTCCAACTTACACACCACTCTTGAGGGGACGTGGGACAGACGTGCAGATGTTTCCCCCAAAGAGTCAATTCACTCAGGACATGAGACCCAGCCCAGATAGCACAAAGCTGATCCTGGGGTCAAAGGTGAGGGTGCACCCTCTCCCTCCACCTGTGCAGGTGGGAGATGTGAGAGCATACCTGCCCTCTGGGAAGCCAGCCAGCCCAGCGCCTCCCTCCTCCCAGGAGAACACTTGCGCTCCCGTCTCGAGCTGAGAGCACAGAAGACAGAGCTGCCGGCCGCGGACGAGCTCCCCAGGCTGAGGGCCGTGCCGTCTGCGGTGCTCATCGCAGGAGGGGCCTGTCCAATTATCCCTTGCCCTCCGGCCTGCCCACGGCACACGGCGCTGGCTCGGCATGGCCTCCCGGGGCCGCGCCCACAGACGCGGTGGGCGGCTGCACATGTGGGAAGGTCAGGAGGCTATGGAGCGATATCCACCACGGCCTCTGCCCTCACCAGAGCCATCTGTTCTGCAGGACCACGATTACCCGATCCTTACAGCGTCCTCTGAACAAGCAAATGCCCACGAGAGGACGTCTCCCTAACCTTTAACGTAAATGTATTTTTCAGATTGCTTTCCTGCTAGAACACACACTCTGGGCTGGGGACAGAGAAGAACAATCTGCGAGAGACATCAAAGGTGAGAGTGAGGAAGCCCCTTAGAGATTATCTCCCGATAGCACCCCCATTTTACAGGTGAGAAAACCAAGGCCCAGAGAGGAAACTGGGTCCCTGTTATGCTTGAATTGTGTCCTCTAAAATTCTTATGCTGAAGTCCTAACCCCCAGGACCTTAAAACATCTTATTTAGAAAAGGGGTCTTTGCAGAGGTTAATTAGAGATTAATTAGCTGAGATGACGTGAGGCTGTACTGGAATACGGCGAGCTCTTATCCACTATGACTCTGTCCTTATAAAAAGGGACACTCAGAGACAGACACACACACAGGGAGAAGGCCACGTCAACATGAAGGCAGAGATCAGGATGATGCGTCGTCGGCAAGCCAAGGAATTGCAAACCAAGGGTTACCAGCAACCCACTGGACACCAGGAGGGAGACAGGGAATAGGCCATTCCTTGCAGCACTCAGAGAGAGCCAGCCCTGCCCATGTCCCCCTCTCAGACTCTGAGCCTCCAGTGCAGCAAGGCGATAATCTCTGCTGGTTAAGCCCCCAATTTGTGGCACTTTGCTACCACCATCTTAGGAAACTCAGAGTCTTCTAGCGATTTTTAGTGTATTCTAAACTTATTACTGGTATTATTTATTGTGATTTTTATATGGTTTATATCCCATCTCATTCCACCGAGGATTTCAAACAGCACTTAAGGAATAGTTGGGGGAGGTGGAATGGACATAGATAAATAATAAGCACCAGGAAATAAAAATAAAAACTGCAGTGAGTCAAGACCAGAGGGTAAGATGGGATGTCCACCCAATTACTAGTTAAACCACAAAATGGACTGTAGGCGTCCTATTAGGCAAAGCAAAAAGATAAATAGGACCAGGCCAAGAAATCTTTTTTGGTGCTGAACACGAAAGAAACAGGATACTGAGGAACGCAGGGGCTCATGGCATCCGCAGTGTCCTTCCAGCAGCTGGAACACCAATTTGATAAGGTAAGAGATTCACCAAAGAGTCATTGCTGAAGCTAAGACGTGCACTCGGAGCTCCTGAATCCCTGTGTGATGTTCTGCCTTTCCTTCATTCAACAAACTCTCTTGACTGCCACCTCTGTGCCAGGTGTGGGGATGCAGTGGAAAATAAGATACAGAGTGGCCACAGGAAGTGTGTGATCTAGTCTCTAGAATCCAATGTGGGGAGACAGATGCATAAACGATTAAAACGCCCTGAGATGAGGGCTGTGAGTCCCAGCCCCCAGTGCTGAGCTCACACCAAGGACGCTGTGGTTAGAATCTTGTTTTCAGAAACAGAAATTCCCTATGGTAGCTGAAGGGAAAGGTGAGAGTTTGGCTAAGGATATCGGTGTGTGCTATGTCTGGTGGGATCCAAGGACAGGGACTCAGCCAGACCTTAAGACTGGGTTGGAACCAATGCCTTAGGTGTGGTCCTGGGACCAGCAGCCCCTGCTGGGAGCTTGTTAGAAATGCAGAATCTCACACCCTCACTGGACCTATGGAATCAGAATCTGCATTTTCACAGCAGCCCAGGTGATTCACATGCACACTGAAGTTTGAGATGCATTCCAATGGGGAATCTGGAAGTCTTCTCTCTCTGTCTCTTATGCCCGAGCTCAAGCTCGTGCCTCATTCTTCCCTCTCCCTACAGAGTGGTTTCTTCTGTTCTCTTGCCCACAGTGTAGAAACCGTGGCTGTCCTCTGCACCTGCCGTCCCATGCCAGAGTGGGAGACGGCTCTCGTTCTCAGGCCCAATTCTCAATTACTGGCTGGGGCCTCTGATTGGTCTAGATTTGACTAGGGACTCATCCCTGAACTGATCAGCTGTGGCCGAAAGGCAGGACCACGCAGAACAGAAACTGCTGCTGGGAACCCAACCACTGTACCCTGTGGCAGGAGGAGGGAGGTGCAGTGCCCAGGGAAGGGCTTGAGCTGTCAACCTGAGAGGTGCACTCAGTGGATGCTCACGGGGTTCACACTTGGACAGCTGGAGTCAGGCTGCCTCTGCCCCTCTCCCAACTCCACTGCTGCTGACTCGGGTAGTTGTGGGCAAGTGCCTTCAACTCTGTAAGCCTCTATTTCCTCATCTACCGGATGGAAGTAAGTATTAACAGTAGTACGTACTTCATCAGATACCTGCAAAGCTTGACTGAAACAATGTACATAAAGCACTTAGCCCAGTACCTGGTGACAAAGTGGCCTTCCTAGTCACATACACCCAATAACTATTAGCTATCATTGTTTTTATAAATATAATCAACAGTATTACCACTGGCAACAAAGACAGGAAAGATGACAACAGCGATGTCACCTAGACAACACCAAAGTAAACAGACAAATCAATCCTCCTCAACAAGTCTAGCAAGTTTTAAGGAAATCCAGGCCACAGTCTTTGAATTCATCTTATAGCACCTGTTCAGTGTGCTGTTTTCCACCTGTAACTTTGACTGATACCACTATTTCCTCTGGGTGTCCACGCATAATTCAGCAAGTTTGCTTTGCACGGCTGCCTGACACCGGGAGCTAGGGACACCACAAAGAGATAAAAGCACACCCTGAAGAAACAGACAACCCAGCCCATCCTTTCCCCGAAGCCCATGCACATACAGCCACTGGCCCTGGAGGGGACTTTAAGAAGGTGACCTTGAGGAAACATGGGCATAGCACTAAATACCACTGAGTCACGATGGGAATTCGTCCCTCTAGAATTTCCTAGGGCTGTCATCACAAATGACAACAAATTCAGTTGACCACGACAGAAATTTGTTCTCTCAGTTCTGGGGCCCAGAAGTTCAAAATCGAGGCATCATCAAGGTTGGGTCCTTCCCCTGAAGGGGAATCTGGCCATGCCTCTGTCCCCGCTCCTGGTGGCTGCTGGCCACCCTTGGCACGCCCCAGCTTGCAGACAGGTCCCTCCACCCTCTGCACCCGTCTTCACAGGCCTCCCCCCAGCTGTCCCTGTGTCTCAAATCTCCATTTCCTTTCTCTTGCAAGGACACCAGTGGCTGGATTTAGGGCTCACCCTCGATCTGGGATGATCTCATGCTGAGACCTTCAATGTAGTTACGTGTCCAAAGACTCCATTTCCAAATAAGGTCACATGCACGGGTAGCAGGGGTTAGGATTTGGAGTCATCTTCTTGGCGGACACTATTCAGTGCACCACGGTCCCCTCTCAACCCTCCAACTCTCCTCAGCCTTTCTGGTCACGTGGAGGAGAAAGTCCCCGTCTGTGAATACAACGTCCTTAACGTCCTTTGCAGCTGACCAACCTCCGTGTTTACACCCAGCTCCCGCTGACCTCAGACTCCGGGCGCTGAGCTGGCACAAGTGACTCTGCCCCGGAAACAGACCTCAATGCGTCACACCACGGGGCCTCCTTGCCCTTGGACTTCACGACGCAGACAGAGAGACAGAGAGGAATGAGGTTGGGGCGTAAACCCCCCACGTTCCCCTCTGGCCCTTGACTGAGGTCACTGCTCCTCCAAGAGTGGCACTGGGGACGCAGCAGTCTCCTTCAGGAGTCCACTCACCTCTCCCTCACCTCTCCAAGCCTGCCTTGACTCATCCTCACTCCAGCACACCATCTGTTTTTCCCGCCGGGGCTCAAACTGACGCAGAGAATGACGCAAACTTGGGAAGTTCCATTTCTCCAAAGTTCAACATAGTGAAAGCCAATAAGGGCTCATCTTTTCTGAGCTGAGAAGGTCCCAGGAAAGAATCTCAATCTCTCTGTCTCTCTTTGTCCATCTCTCTTTCCCTCTCTCTTTCTCTCCTCCCCCCACCACACAGATCTTTACGCCTTCCAGCCTCTGCCGACCACTACCCGAGCCACAGAGCCCCTAACTACCCTTCCTCTGTGGGCAGCTGAGCAGACGACACTTCCCCAGAAGCTGCTGGCACCACGCCAACACTGTGCCTGGCTGCCTGGCACATGGTGACAAGTGGCTCCTACTGGAGAAGCTCCCCTGAGAAGAAACTGGGGTCCCCGCTCCCTCCCACCTCCCCTGGCCAAGTTTTGTCCCACCGCAGGCCCACACGTGAGACAGCACATTCTACAAAGAAAGCAGCTGTTCTGCACAGAGACGGGGTTGCAACGAGGGGCTGGGCTGAGGACGCTTTGTGCAGTTTGAGATTAAAGAGAAAAGTCCTAACAGCTAAAACGCATTGATCCCCCTCTGCCCGACCCTCCCCGCAGGCACCACCTCATCCAGCCCTCACGGAAGCCCCGAGCGGGAGGCAGTACCCGCACCTCGGTTACACAAGAAAACCGGCGCTTGGCAAGATAAAACGTGTGTCGAAGGTCACCAAGCCCATCAGTGGCGCAGGCTGGGTTGTAATGCGAGTCCGTCTTTCAGAGACACGGGGTCAGACTCCAGAGACAGAGCAAAGGGGAGAGGCGGACAACTCGAACGCCAGTCCCACGAGGTCTGGCCATGAAGAAGAGACCCGGAAACGGAAAGCCCAGAGACGCGTCCTCCAGCGCGCACAAGTTAGCCAAGGCGCCAGGAACGCCCCTCGCCTCCTCTGCAGCCGGGCCGCCTCAAGGGGACCCGGGGCAGCTCCGTGTGACAAGGAGCACGTCCTCAGAGCCCCGGCTCACATGGAGGAGGGCATCCCCACCCTCATGGGGTCAGGGGCTGGTGGAGACTGGCCTCCCGAACCAGCCTCTCTGGAAAGGAGCTGTGAGTATTCCAAGTTTCTCCTCCTCTGGAAAATCATTCCAGCCTTCCCTGGAGGAGCCAGTAGCTCCTTCCTCCACTGGCTCTGTGCGTGGTTCTCAGTTTCAGCGTTGCCACGCTGCCTGTGCTCGCGTGCGCCAAAGCTTCCCCCACTAGGCGTAGCCCCTTGGAGAGTGGGGCGCGTGCCCACCTCGGCACCCAGCTCCCCGAGTGACCCGAGAGAGCAGGCAGGAGCCGGGACTCAGCACCCCTTAGAGAGCAGGGCGCGTGCCCACCTCGGCACCCAGCTCCCCGAGTGACCCATGCAAGAGCAGGCAGGAGCCGGGACACAGCACCCCTTGGAGAGCGGGGTGC
This sequence comes from Mirza zaza, assembly GCA_008750895.1. Lineage (NCBI taxonomy): Eukaryota > Metazoa > Chordata > Mammalia > Primates > Cheirogaleidae > Mirza > Mirza zaza. Next base: position 10,767 of record VSMD01088446.1, on the reverse strand, counting down.
ATGCCCACCTCGGCACCCAGCTCCCCAAGTGACTGGTGCGAGAGCAGGCAGGAGCCAGGACACAGCACCCCTTGGAGAGCGGGGTGCGTGCCCACCTCGGCACCCAGCTCCCCGAGTGACCCACGAGAGAGCAGGTAGGAGCCGGGACTCAGCACCCCTTGGAGAGCGGGGCGCGTGCCCACCTCGGCACCCAGCTCCCCGAGTGACCCATGCGAGAGCAGGCAGGAGCCGGGACACAGCACCCCTTGGAGAGCGGGGCGCGTGCCCACCTCGGCACCCAGCTCCCCGAGTGACCCATGCGAGAGCAGGCAGGAGCCGGGACACAGCACCCCTTGGAGAGCGGGGCGCGTGCCCACCTCGGCACCCAGCTCCCCGAGTGACCCACGCGAGAGCAGGCAGGAGCCGGGACACAGCACCCCTTGGAGAGCGGGGCGCGTGCCCACCTCGGCACCCAGCTCCCCGAGTGACCGGTGGGAGAGCAGGCAGGAGGCGGGACTCAGCACCCGGAGAGCCCACGGTGCGCTCAGCAGCGCCTCTCGGGACGTGGCCCCACACACTTTTCCTCAATGGGAAACTGGTTTTCAGCCTAGCTTTCAAGCAGGAAGTGACTCTCCTTGTCAAAGTGACTTTAAAATGCGTCCCCCTTAATGCCACCTATGATGGCACATGGTGACATCATCAGCTGCACCGAGAAGGACACATCGCTTATGTATGAATAGTACTCCTGCCAAACCGCCTCACCTGCTCGGGAGGCAGCCATCAGATCCATCCATCCTTATTTGCAAACGGGATGTTCTGCCAAACATCTGCACTGGGCTATTTAAAAATGCCAGTGTTCTCGTTCTCTCTCTCTCTCTCTCTCTCTCTCTCACACACACACACACACACACACACACACACACACACAAGCTGGGGGACTTCTCCAGGGTAAAGAAGCCTTTAAAAACGTGAAAACTAAAAGCAATATATTATCTTTGGTTGGATACTAGATTTAAAACAAAAAAAAAAAAAACATAAAGAATGTTATCAGGACAACTGGGGATTTGCCTGTAGAGTGTATATGAAGTAAGAGTGTTGTATCATCACCCATTTCTCGAGTGTGATCATTACACTGTGGTCATACAGGAGAATGTGCTTGATCTTAGGCCGCACACGACCAAGCATCCAGGATGAAGTGTAAAGTCTGCTACTGACTCTCAAACACATTTAATGAAAAGAGTAAGCGCATGTGCATATGTGAAAAGAGAGAGACAGAGATATGGGGTGGGGGGTAAAGATATATCCAATGAAGGAAAATGTTCAACAACTGGTGAATGTGGTCACTGAACAGATGTTCATCTTACTGTGTCTGCAATTTCTCTGCAGGTTTAAAATTTTTTGAGATAAGTTCAGAGTTAAGATACCTAGGAATGGAATTACTGGGTCATGTGTTAAACATATGCTGACTTTTTAAAGTTGGAGACAGCCGCTCAGCTTGAGGGACAAGCAGCTTCTCATGTGCAGCTTCTCATGGCCACTCCTGGGGTGGAGAAATGCGGGAGGCAGGTGACGTTTGGCTGGACGTACGGGAGGAAAGCAACATCCTCTGAATAAAGAAATTGAAAAAGATCAAACAGATCGTACTTGGGGAAAGTGCAAAAGTAAGAACTAAGACTTAAAAATAGGGCCTAAAGCTTCAAACAAACATCCAAGAGAGATAGCAAGGGTCACCCACAAGGAGCCCCCAGGCCAAGAGCTAAAGGGGGCCACACTGGTTAAAGCTTCCCACCAATCCACAAGTTCACAGGCGTACATTGGTGTCTCAGTGGTAGAACTCTCACCTGCCAGGTTCACAGGTTAAAGCAAACCGCATACAGTCTCCGTAGACAGGACTCAGACGTTTTCAATAACATTGTCTGTCACCTGAACACCCCCAGTTGAATCCAAGGCCATTCCTATAAATCTGGGGGCTGTGTGAACCCCCCAAGACACACCACTGGGCAGCAGTTCGATGGGATGGCTAAACACGTAGAGTCGGCCAGGCCAGAGTTCAAGTTCTGCTTTCCCTCCCACTAGTGTGACCCCAATCACTTAGCGTCTCTGAGCCTCACTTTCCCTAACTCTAAAGGGGGTAGAATGAATGTATCTACCTTATAGAGCGGTTGGAAGTTGAAACACCACCACGCAGGTGACAGCACTGGCATGCGCTTAATAGATCACAACCGTTGTCTTTTATTGCACTGGTGCCTACAAAGTGCTTGGGCCATGTCTGGCATGCAGAAGGGTTAAATAAATCAATAATGATTGATATAGTCAATACCTTGACTCCTACTGCAGGCAGAATGAGGGCATCAGACACCGCCACGCACAAGATTAAATTATAACTTGACCATAGACTTAGACCTACCACCCTGTTCTACCAGTGCAATCCCTGGTTCGTGGATATTGCTTAATGAACGGTGGGTGAGCAAGCGATTGCTTTGGTACAAACGCTAACAGCAGCTAATGTTTCTATAGCACTCACCGTGTGCCCGGGAGTGGACTGAGCTCATCTATTCCTCCCCACCATCCTGCAAGGTACATGTCACAGGAGCGGGACTGAGGCTCTGGGAGTTGGAGCGACCCGCAGAGAGTCACACTCATCCAGCAAACAGCAAAGGGGACACCAGAACCAGACGGTCGGGGACCCAAAGCCACACCCTTAACCGTCGCTCTATCCGGGGACACCTCCTCTCCCATCCCTGGAGTGTGGCAGCCTGGCGCCCCGTCCGTCATCCGGAGCCTACAGCAGCGTCCCCGGCCGTCCCCACAGAGCGCAGAGTCCCCGTTCTGCCCCCCGAAAGCCAACAGCGTGCTTCGCGCCCCGTTTACCTCCAGAGTTATGAGCTTTCTTGTTAAGACTCAAAGCATAGGGCTGAGTTTCTAGTAGCAAAAGGGCCCCCAAACTATCCTTCCTACCAGACAGCCGCTGTTTCCCAGTGAATTCTAACAGCAAGTGCATGCATTATGCACACGCAGAGAACCCAGACCCCCTGAAAGAGATTATTTTTCTCCAACGCTAAAAGATCCCATTTCCACCCCAGGCTTTCATTTCCTTTCACTCAAGCGCCAGTTCTATTAAAGCCAAATTACACCGCAGAAATGACTGTGGAGTGTACATCAGCAGATCAATTTATTTAATTAGCCCGGGTAATTACAGAGGAGTGAAGAACGCCCCGTGGTGGGCAGGGGTGCGGCGCACGTGAGCTTCCCGGCCGGGGGCGGCTCTGCCCAGCTGGGCTGCTTCCTGCAGCCTTCGCCCAGCACAGGGGCCTGGGCCACGGTCGCTACCATGGTCCCCACCAGACCCAGAGACGGCAGCGCTTCCCGGCCGTTCAGAAGCAGCAAGGTTTTCTCCTGGGCTCAAGAGACCCTCCAGCGGCCCGCTCTATTCTTACCGTAGTAAGAACACTTAACGCGAAATCTACCCACGTGGCGAAATTGTAAGTGCACAAAACAGTATCGTAACTGCCGGAACAATGTTGTACGGTATCTCGAATCTACGTATTTTGCAAACCTGAAACTGTGCCCTGTGAATGGCAACTGCCCTCAGCCCCCAGCAACCAACACTCTATCCTCTGTTTCTCTGAGTCCGACAGTTTTAGACACCGTACAGAAGGGGAATCACACGGCACGTGACCTTCTGTGACGTCCCGTGGGTCTGCATGTGGCAGGACCTCCTCCTTTTTTAAGGCTGAATGATATTCCATTGTAGATAGTAGGAGTCGGGGAGGATGTGGAGAAACCGGAGCGCCGGCACACTGCTGGGGCAATCGTAAAATGATGCCGTTGCTATGGAAAACAGGATGGAGGTTCCTAAAAACAAGCCAAAGTAGAGCTTTCCTAGGACCCAGCACCCCTACTTCTGCGTATGTATCCCGAAGTGAAATCAGGGTCTCAAACAGACACTGGCCCTCTCATGTTCACTGCAGCACTCATCACAACAGCTGAGATGCGGAAGCAACCCTGCATCCGTCAGCACAGGCACGGCAGGGAGGTCGGCACGGCAGCACCGCGCACAGGAATTTTCACAAGCTGCACCTCTCCCCAGAAAAGGAGTCTCACTCTTAACCAGCACTCAGAGAGCGCACGTCCACTCAACACATGCCTACTATCTGCATGATTTCTTGTTCCATGCCTGTCTGTCCTGCCAGGCTGTGAACCCCACGTGAATAGAACAATGAAGGGTTTGGGGCAAACGTGATGGGGCAGCCGACCTGGGTTTGAACCCGAGCTCCTCCACTTCCGAGAGGAAGTGTGTGATCTTGGGCAAGTCGCTTACCCTCTCCATACCTGTTTCCTCGTCTGTGAGTGGAGATATGAGAATCGTGCCCACTTTGTATGACTGTTGAAATAAAACATTCTGTGCAAAGTGTTTAACACAGTGTGAGGCACACAGTGAGTTCTTGGTACATTTCACCTATTTCTATTGGTCACTAGTGTTATTCCAATGCCTAGTGGTCACTATGCATTCCATAAACATTTGTTGGATGCATGGATGGATGGATAGATAGATGGGATAGGATGAGATTCAGTTGATGAGTAAGTGGATGAAAGGAAGGATGGGTGGATGAGTGGAGGGATGGGTGGGTGGATGGAGGAATGGATGAGTGGAAAGGTGGGTGGGTGCAAGGGTAAAAGGATGAGTGAAAGGGTGGGTGGATGAGTAGGTGGATGCATAGTAATTTCCCAGGTGTATGGTGGAAATAAGAAGACATACGACATGACCCTTGCCTTCAATGACAATTAATATCTCTTTTGTGTACCTAATGCTTGGTCATGTATAAAGAAGCACCCTGTACTCCACCTGACATAGGTAAATTGCTCCGTTTTGCAGGAGAGGAAAGCATGGCTCAAGGAGGCTAAGTTCACTCCTTCGAGCATGTATTGAGCACCTGCGATGTGTCAGGCACTGTTCTACTCTACAGATACAGCACCACACAGATAAAAATCCTTGCCTCCATGAAGTCTCTATTCTAGTTGAGAAAAGCCATAATAAATAAGGGAAATATACATTAAATAGTGTATAAGTCAGCAAGAAATGCTAAGAAACACAAAGCAGGAAAGGGAGATACAGGTGCCAGGAGGTAGATGGCTAAGACTGCAATTTTCAACAGGGCAGCCAGGTGAGGTCTCCCTGCACAGGTGTCACCTGAGCAAAGGCCTGAAAGAAGCAAGAGAACACGCCAAATGGGCATCTGGGGAAGGGTTTTCCAGGCAGAGGGAGCTGCCAGTGCAAAAGCCAGATACCCGCCAACAGGTACAGGACACTTCCCAGGTGCCAGGTCCTGGTCTAAGCACTGAACATACAACCGGTTTTCAACCCGCCCACCAACTCCTGAGGGAGGGATGTTACCATCCCCCCCTTTGCAGATGGGAACACTGAGGCGCAGAAAGAGGAAGTCACGTGAGAGAGCGGGGACCAGACAGGGGCAGCTCAGCTCCAGAAGCCACACACTTATCTGCTACATCCTTCAACAAGCTAGAGTCACGCCTTGGGAAATGGCGACACCAGGACGTGACCTCCCTCCACTCCCAGGGCACGTGCAACTCTCCACACTGCGCCGAAAATCCAGGGGAGGAGACGAGATAGCACGGAGGAGAAAGCAAACGACAAGTGCAAAGGCCAAGCAGGAGCCCCAGGTGAAGGGTGACACCCAGAGCACGCCGCTACAGAAACCAAGGTCCCAGCCTTTGCTCTCGCCGTCACCTCTCTGTGCAAAGCACCCTCTTCTCACCCCTCCTGTGAAATCCCTGAGATGAGGTTCAAATGTCATCACTTCTCTGTAGTTTTCCCCAAACTGACGCCCTCATTTTTGCTTTCCCGGCAATTTACGGATCAACGACGACTTAAATCAGACGTTGCGTGAGCGCTGAAGGTGCGCAAGGCGTGTGCTCACTCATTCTCACCACGGCTCTCTGAGACGGGTGCTTTTTTGTCCCCCATCTTAGACACCGGCTTGCACAGAGTCGCAAGGAGGACGAGGGCCCCAGGTGGGATGTGACCTCCCCTCCGGCTCCAGACCCCAGGAGCTCTGCAGAGGTGACACAACGCTCATCTGTCCCCTGCACCAGGCGGTGCTGCTGGTCGGCAAAGGGCCTCCCACTCCCAAGTCTCAGCAAGGATCCTGAAAGGCATCTGCTGACTGTCCTCCGAACCATGTGGTTCCACGTGTCTCTGTGAAAGCGAGTTTCACAGGAGCGTAACTAACAGGGTTTCTTCCACACAATATGGCTGCGGAGCCTCTGGAAGGTCAACACATCCTAAAATATCTCCCAACCAGCCCGGCGGTGCGCCGTCAGCATCATCCCTGTAAGTCCAGGCATCACGTCCAGAAGGTCCCTTGTTAAAGTGGGAGCCTGGAGTCTGGGAGGGGGTGGCGGCACACCACACATTAACCCATCGCGTGCCACCACTCTCACACGTGTCACGAGGAGACTCCTTCCACCAAGCAAGTGGCTCCTGGGTGTCCAGGAAGGCCCTGGGCAGGGCCAAATGCAGATTCAGCCGTTACGTCTTCCTCCTACTGCTGTTTCACATGCACAGAATCCTCGGCTGAGAGCCAGGGAGCAGACGCAGCACCCGCAGTGGTACCCCAGGGCTCTCGAGCTACGAAGTCCAGGCTGCAGCTCGCAGTGTGGCTGCCGGAGGAAGTGTAAGGCAGTGATCTTGTGAGCACGTGTCTGCACGCGTGGACACACAGCAGGGCTTCAGGCTGGGTTTGATAAGGGTGTTTTGTGTTGCCTTGTTTGGAGAGGCACTGTGGGGAGGAGGGGAAGAAGGGAACGGCAGGGGAAGAGGAGTGGCACCTGCTTCTCAAGGGACCCCTTGGCCTGACTTAGACATGCCAAGACTTCATCACCTGCAGCGGGGACCAGGTGACAAAATGCAATGAGAACTGGAGAAAGGACTGGTCCCCACTCAGTGCAGAGCACAGCCCTGTCTCTCACTTCAAGGACGGGCAGCTCAAGGAGGGTTGGGGGGCAGCTCCCTGGGGGTGAACAACGACATCCCCATGATGGGCACCATCAGCACTGAGGCTCCTTGACGACAGAGGAGGAGGACGGGAGCAGAACTTGACAGGTGCCTCGTGCTCCCTGCGAGGGGCAGGGCGGTGATCGGCATCTGCAAAGCTTCAGTTCTGGGGAAAGGGGAGCTGTACGGTGGAGCCCAGTGTCTCACGTGTACAGACTGAGGCAAACCATGGATGTGGGGTTACCGATCTCAACATGCCTCCATCCGTGTCATCCATGATGACACCCAAAGACACTGCAGTGACTTGTATTTTCCTGAAGCATGTTCTGCGCATAGACCTTTTTATAGAGAGGTGGATAATTTTGTTTACTTTTTTCAATAAAGTTACATTTTACTCAACCAAAAAAAAAAAAAACCCCGTGTCTCAATGGACATAGTTTGGAATGCAGACAAGATCCATGTCAAAGTTGAGAGTTCTAACCTGGTTTCCACAGCACAACCTGCCGTCAGGGTGTCCTCGTAGCTGGAAAAGACTCCCAAGAGGGAAAGTGGCCTTTTAGGTACGAAATCTATAACCCTAAAGGGAGAACAAATGTCACCAGGCCCAGAAGCGGCAAGGTGGAACTGGGGAGGGTGCGGGGTAGGTAGGGGAACGAAATAAGACACGGCCAGTGAACGTGATTCACTGGGCGCCGAGCTGTGACCCCATGGGAAGATGACTTCTGTAGCCTGATTCCCAATCAGGTTGCTTTTGGAGCAAAACGGGATGAGACTTGCAGTCTCTACCAATGACAGACGACACAGAACACAGAGGCAGCTGACCAAAGGACCGAGGCACTGGGAGTAGCCAGACGGAGGGAGCTGCGGGCCGTGGGAGAACCCACACTCGGCATAACAGGCAGGCAGCAGCAGGCACGTGCATAGTGTGTTAGGGGAAGGAAAAACCACTTGCACAGAAACACTGAGGACAAAGACTCTGTTCTTAAGGGAAACCCTGACACCAATTACTGACGGAGATACCTTTGTCTCTCTGAAAATCTCAGTAAGATTGCAACATAAACATTTGCACCCCATCCCAGCACACACAAGCATGGGAGACATTAGAAGAACACGCCAGCCCAGACCTGAAGACAGGCTAGTCTCTGGCTACATGTGCCCAAGAGGTTTCACCATTTCCTGAAAGAGAAACAAACTATACTTACACCAGAAATATACTACATAGAACATATACTGCACAAATAAGTACTCCTAAGTGAACTATTTAGTAAAACATAAAGGTTATCCATACAGAATGTGGTGCCATCACTATCAAATAGCCCTTCTGCCATTTTCACAAAGTTCTGAGTTGAATAATCCTCCGAATATCATTGGATAACACAGGAACCAGGTGGGTAAACCTTATTTCACAATTTATTTTGCACAACTGGCGCCCAGAGTGTACTTGTATCTGTAGGATGCTTCGGAATGAAGAGCAATTTTTAAAACCTCAAAGAATTGAAAATGTTAAAGGGAATTTAATGGCCCTTTAACTGAAAAGGTAGTAGGACTTTAGGTACCGTTTAATCAAGCAACGATGTCACCACTCTATCTCTGTCCCCCATTTAGGGTACCAAATGGATGTTGAAAGCCACTAGGGCTTTGTGCTTCCCTACTCATGTCTAGGAGGAAAGAGCAGAAGTCCTGACCCCACTCTAACTGGACCTTTCTGGGCTGTGTGCTCACTCCGTATTAGTCCACATGGTCACAGAACACCACCGACCTCAGCCTGGGTGGCTGCTCAACCCTGAGCCAATCACTGGGGTAAAGGGGGAGGAATTACCCCGATGGCTCTGGCCTAATCAGGACCCACTTTTGCACATGGGTTTGGGATCAGTCCCCACACACAAACCGCACGGCTCTGCTACACGATGGGGGACAGATGTTGGAGCAACAGCCAGCCGTGTGTCCATGGTACGGAAAACCAGAGAAGCCGCTTACTCTGCTGCCTGTCGCGTTACCAATCCTAAACGGAGTCTGGATGTGCATCAAGGAGGCCAAGGACACGAAATGAGTTTTGGGGTACAGGTAGGGGCTGCCCAAGTCTTCCTCCACCATGCAGTCTAGAACCAGCTCTGCCTCCCCAGCACAGAAGGGAGAACCGTTCTCAATGATGGTAGAAACATTAGCATTTTTGAGGAGTCCTTTCCCCATTCCAGGGCCTGAGCTAGGGTTCTACATAAATTGCCCTGTTTACACCTTGAAAGAACATTATAAAGTAGAAGATAATATCACCCTCATTTTACTAAGGACCAAAGAGTTTAACAAAGTCCCCAGGGTCACAGAACAGGAAGGGATGGCATCTACGCCCTCTGTACCTAGAGACTGAGGCATGAGCCACCAAGCCCCACTGCCCACAGGGCCCTCCTCTGGAGCCCCCCAAGGCCCTCTCAGCTCTCTGCCTCAGACAGAGCCACTCAGAGCCGGGGACTTATTGCAATGGCAGATCCCAGCTCCTAAAGGGAAGGCAGCTCAGTGCCCTGGAATCACACAGATGTCCACAGAGGCCACCTTGGGAGCTGGTGGTCAGCCCAGGCTGGGAAGAGCAAGACAACTGTGTTGGGGGAAGAGCCAGCATGCACAAGGCAAGTAGAAGGTGAAAATTATGCCTGTCCAATAAGTCAACAGGCATTGTCTGCCCCAAACTCTGAAATAAAAATACAGACAAAAGCTTCGCTAAAGGACACTACCAGCACTGTCCCTACCACAAACTCCTCTGTGCAGAAGGAGGGGAGCGGACTGGCCTGCTCTCTTCCCAAGAGGCTGATTCAAGTCTCGCCTCTTCCAGATGTATCCCCCCAACTCTGTGACTCCAGCCTGGCAGGAGCCCTCCCCCTCCATAAACTCCAGCAGACAACGTTCCCAGTGGCTCCACCAGGGTGTCTAACTTAACACAGTCCCCCCCACCCCGCTATATGACATTCCTCTTCCAGTCTTTTGCATCTCCACAAAGGGGGCCACCGTTCACTCACAAAGGCAGTGACCTATTAATATTAATAACATGTGGCCCTAGTACAAAATAATGATGCCCCCGCTAAAAACTGTTCATCATTCCAAGTTGGCAATAGCAGAGCATCAAACCAAGCATGGGACCCCTCTAAGCACAGGCTTCTGTGCCACTGTGCAGGTTGCATGTCCATGACACTGGACCTGGGCTCAAGTCACAAACCGTAGGCAGTATATCAGTTCCTCTCCCCACCCCACATCCAACCCATCTCCACGTCCTGTCAGTGCCAACGCTAAGCATTAAACATCCTTAATCCAGCCACTTTCCACCAACTCCCCCAGGACCACCACATTCTAGCCCCTGTGAGCTCTCTCCTGGACTAAACCACAACTGCCCTAAACGGGCTCCCTGCTTCTCTCTTGCCCCTCGACAATCTATTCCTCAAACAGCAGCCAGGGCAATTAACTGTCCAATATAAATCAGACCATGTCACTCCCTACTCAAAATTTTCTCATAGTTTTTCATGAGGCTTAAAGCAAGATCTGAACTCTCACCATGAGCTGAAATGTCCCCATGATCTGGTCCCTGCTGCCCCCCTCCAAGCTCATGTCTTCCTCCTCCTTGTTCACTCCTCTTGCTCCAGCCCTACGGGCACCCTCGTTGTATTTCAAACACAGCAAGCTTGTTCCTGCCTCAGGGCCTTTGCACTTGCTGTCCTCGCTGCCTGGAACACTCGTCCGCTAGGTACGCTCACGTGTCTGGGTTGTTTGGCTCCCTCGGATCACACAGG